>CBVK0102885986.1:0-10053 GCA_900067695.1 Picea abies | reverse complement strand
CTCTCTCTCTCTCTCTCTCTCTCTCTCTCTCTTCAGAGATAATCTACCACTATTCTAACCAGTTTGTGTTCTACATTATTCTGTTATTTTATTCATTAATAGGAGTTGGGTTTTCACTGTATTATTATTCTCTCTTCTATATTTTTGTGGGTGTGCTCCATTTATTTTCATGCATTTCATTTTGTTCCCTACACAACCCAGATCAATTGTTTTCCCATACATTTTAATGAACTAAAATCAATAGAAGACAATAGCACCAAAAGGTGTTATCCTAGTGGAATCAAATCTTAAATTTCATTAAACAACAAACAAACTAGAGTTAGGTGCCCACCTAAACATTAGGGTACAAGAAAGCATAGTTTTATGGAGTACACAAGGAAATAAAGTAGGTAAACAATGATAAAACTTGATACTTTAATGGGAAGGATCTTAGACATATTTTTTATTTTTTCGGCGAAAGTTGAGAGGGAATCATAGCTTGTATGACTAAAATAGGCAATTATAGCTCCATCAAAATTTCCTTTGGCCCTATACAATGTGAATCCACTACAATGTGAAGGGTTTGTAGATTTGGATTCCCTATTAGCAAACACAACAGCAGTATGATGATGAATGTGGAAACATATGTGGAAAACATGGTTCCAAGTGTTTTATCTAAGATCTTTACACCAAGTTTGCAAAGTCAATACGTGGTCAGTTGGTGTTACCTTGCTTTATTTCATGGTTGGGAAGGCTCCATTCCTAGGCACCAACATTGAGCAGTATGTATTAGTTTGAAATTGTTTGTTGAAACATTAGTTTCTAATAAAGGAAGGTCCAAAAATAGTGCAATCGTTTACTTAGTTCTAACATCTACTTTTTTTTTTTGGAAAATCTTTGGTCTTCCTGGATTGTAAAGCTTCAAATAAATTGTGAAAATGCATGGCAGGGAAAAAGTGTGGGAGATGGCTAAGCTTCATGATTAAGTGAGTTATTTGCATATGATATGCATTTATAGTTTAGTAATAATATGAGTAGATACTAATTTAGCCTCCAAAGATGCTTTAATTTGTTATTTGTATTCGTCACTTTTAGTCATTCCTAATTTACAAATAGAAGTTTTATGAATTTCTAATGAATTTGTCATGAAGGTTTGGGCATTATAAAATGTTTGGCGATAGTTTTGCAACAATATTAAAAATTCTAAGGATTTTATTTAGTTTCTAGAAACTTTTGTTGATTTTTTAGGAAACTAATTTTATCCTATAGAATTTGGGAAAATTGTTTTTGGAAAAAAATCAAGATCAATGAATTATTTTTTTTAGATGGCAAATTTTAAACCCTAAAATTTCCCTAACATTCTAGCAGGTATTTTGTTTTAACTGAGTTATTTTTCCAAGCATCTAATAACACTAGTTGATGAAAATGCTAAAGCCTATTGTTCTTTTCAACTCCAAGATTCATGAATATGATACTTCTAAGGGGTATCCATTGTAGATGAATGTTTTTTTTTTCAGGGATTTCATTTTAGCCTTCACTATGATTGATGGGAACTTGTTTTAGAATGATTATACACCATTTTCCTTTTGTTTTCATATTTCATCATTCCTTTTTGACATTCTTATATCCATAACTACAACCATTTTGGCTCAGATATAATTCAGGTATACTTTTCTCTATTTTATTGGTAATTTAATGAATTATGTAGTACATTTGGTAGAAATGGCATATTTTGTACCTAACCTACAGATAAAATTGCTACAAAATTCAAAGGAATGGTATGATATGGAAGATATATTGCTACAGAACCTCGTTTACTGTGGATCTTGTCCTAGCAATAAAAGTCTTGTTTGCTATGGAACTGTGAGGTTCACCACTTGCTACAAATTTGTGCATGTAGTGTGTTTCTATGACTCCTAATCAACGACATCATTGTTGTGAATCCCAGTCATTGGAACTGGTGACATGTATCCAGGTCAATGATCATGCCACCTATCACCTACTACAAGTTTCCAAATATCATGCTATTCTTATTCAATTGCTATGGAACCATGGACCAACAATTTTCTATGTTGTTCGAGAAGTTTGATACTATGATGATGAATGCATAGATTCCTTTAACTATGGTTACGAAGCATCTACAGAAGAGTTAATATTGTGTTATGTTCCAGCAACCGATTCAGTTGCTTAGTTATATTAGATTCTTTGTTTCATTACTGTTGTAACTGTGTAATTGAATAAGATGCTATGTTTCATTAATTTAGTGGTTGTGACAGATGTTAGCAATCATTAGAAGAATTAGTGATTCTTCAAGGGAGCGACTCATTATTACCATTCAGTGATTTGGTTAGTTAGTTAAACTAGAAAGATACACTTTCCTTTTAGATAGAGAGAGGAAAGAGATTAGAAAGGAGAATAGAGATTATAAAATAGATATAGAGACAATTTGTTGTAGTTCTTACATTTTCCTAATACAAGCATATTTTCTCAGTTGGTGTATGATAATTTGATCATTGAAGTAGACTTATAATTGTAAAAGCTTCTTAATTACCATGCTCCAAGGGGGAAGGGCTCGCTCTCGAGGATCTTGGTGATGTTTCTTTTTTGTGTTTATGTTTTTATACTATAAATTTGCATCTTGCATCTAATTTATTAAATGTTTGTAAAGTCAAATTACTTCCATGAGTTCTAGTTATAACCTAAAGAGTGTGTCTTTCATAAAGCATTAATTTCATTATTTACCAGTGAATGATTCATTGCTACAAAACCTATGAATGCCAATCATCAACTGTGTTTTATTGTACAAATTATTACCTTTCGGTTAAATAGAATTGGGTTTCTAGATAGTTGTTAACAACATGATGAAAATGTCTAACTAACTCATTAATCCTTGAGCCTTGCATATATTTTGCACAACACCTCACAAGCTTAAATCCCTGGGTTAATAATTAAGTGCACTAATATACTAGATGCACTGCTATGAATTAATAGGGTATATAGTAGACATGTCAATGATTTTGGAAATGTAGTATTGGATTATACATTGGTTGGGATGCCTTTATCATTTTTTTACTTGTATCATAATTTTTGTATTGCTACAGTTTTGTCCACCCAAGGTGGAAATTATCTTTTGTGTTTATTGTCCATAATCTTAATGAGTATTGCACCATACCATAATAGAAAATATTGATTGGAAAAGGTTTTTCATCTTATTTATTATATTAATCATGGTTTTCATTTAATTTTGTATCATATTTGCATCTACTAATTATGCACCACATTTAACAAATCATCCAAGTATAGGTGGAGAAGGCTTTGAACATGCATAAGAACAACTTTGTAATCCTAAGGTTACATTGAATGAAATTGTTGTATTAGTGTCTCATTCCCCACTGTTTCATTATATGTTCTACATTTATATAAGTGTCATGTGTTGTCATCTCCATAGTTAGAACATATCCACAAAAATTATGTTAATTTGTAATTTTACATATTTTGTTAAGTTGACACCAATGATATTGTGGAAATGGTATTCAAACATTTATTATGGCAACTTATGATATTGTGGAAATGACATTCATTGAAATATTTACCAATAATTTACATTTTTTTATAATTCGGTGAAAGATTTGCAGAGAATTTACAACATTTTATAATTCAATGAAAGATTTGCCAAAAAAACATTATATGCAGGTTACATTGATGATAAATATGACCTTCAAATTTTCCTATTATTCATTGGTATTCACTCATTTATTATACGTGTATGCTTAGGGGATGGTGGTGGGATAAAAAACTATGTTGGAGAAAACAAAAAGGGAGAAGGAGATTATTATAAGAAGGGTGGTGATGAATCTAAAGGTGATGGTGAAGACAAGAAAAACAAGTCATTTTTCCTAGATATTTCATTCATTATGCTCATCCTCCTCGGTGCCTAAGTGATGAAAAATCACATGCCTACTCTATAATGTAACTCTATCATAATACTATTAGAAAATATGTGTTCTAGGCACACTTGAATCCTTAGGGAATTGAAAAGTTGTGATTTGAGGATAATAAGGTCTTATAAATCCCTCCAAAATTAAATAAGTTGATAGGGAAGAATTATTTTAAATGAATCTAGGCTAGGTGGTATATCACAACACCATGTACTTAGCAATAACTCAAATGGTGTTTGGTTTTCTTCTTAAATGTAGTGTATTAGATTGAACTTTGAAGAGAAGAAATGGGTTACATGGATTATGTATGTTTATGTAATTGCTCAATTTCTTTTGTTTCATGGAGCAGTAGAGCAACATATTTTCATAGAAATACATGCATTATCCCTTGTTGTAATAAACTCTTTGCATTGAGTGTAATGCACTTTGATTGTATCAAATCATACAAGATATGGTATTATTATTTCCTTTGAATCTTCCCCTCCCTAATTTTTTTGTTTTCTCTCATTACCCCCCACTTCATGGTGATCTTATGTTTCTTCAAATAAGATTATATCATTCCCTTCATAGTTACCTTGTGATTCTTCACATCAAGTTCTACAAATTATACTCTTGTTAACGATCAACTAGAACTCCCTAGAAGAATGGCATCACAAGTATGTGCAAATGTGACAACAATTCATAAAACACAATATTTTTTACCATAGACTTCATGATAACACTAATATGATGATATATGGCAATGAATAAGATGTTATTTCAATGCTTAGAGACATAAATACAATTCAAGAGATGCATGATTGATTTCTATGATGCACGAGCGATGCCAAAATGATGCAACTATAATGCAACATGACTCAATGGTGACACAAACTAGAAAGGCATTCTCTTAATGTTTTGAGCATTGTTATTGCAACGCAAATATGACACAAGCATGATGCAAACTTGATGTAAGAACATGATGTAAAAATCCAATCCACACAAAAAAAAAAACAAGAGGTTTGAGGGATATAGTGACACCATAGCCCCATGCTGTAGTAGTGAATACCTTTGACTATTATTTGGTTTCCTTCCTCAAAAGAAAATTAAATGACTTGTTGTAGCAATAAATAATGACATTTTGTAGTTCCAACTAATCCATTCCAATAAGAAAATCATATGAACTAAGTGGTAATATATTCAAATCTACATGAGTATGGAGTCCATTCATTCCTAATGGGCAACCCTTCATTATCACACTAATTTTCCTCTTCATTCCAATGGATAACTAAACTATCATAGGCTTGGTATGCTTACTCTACTTAAGAAGAAAACTAACAAAACAATCAGAAGTAACATACCTATGACTTGCCTTGAGATCAATAAAAATTGAAATAGTTTATTTTGTTAGAGTTTGATTTTGATCATATTTGAGTGGTGGTCTATTTGACTATCAACCTATAGATCTAGGGAAGGTTTTGTACCACTTCATTCAATGTAGTAGCTTCATGGATGTTGTGGACGATCCTCATTTTGTCTTTGTGATGTGAGAAATATTTATACATATGGTGCTCTTTAAATCTCTAGTCTTTAATTTGTTTCCTTTCCCTTTTCTCCAAATATTCAACCATATTTGTCCCACTTTTAGCTGGTTGATTTTGTTGGGACTATTTATAAAGGAAGGAGGTTTGAAATCCCCATTCCTTTAATATTTGTTTTGTCTCTTCTTATCATTGCAAACCTTCTAAAAAATTATTTTCCTTTGTTTTGATCATTCAAGTATTTGGATTTTTGGATTGCTTCTTCAAGTGTCTTAGGCTCATCAAATTGAATCATGTCCTTGTAGAATGAAAGTCACTCGCTTAATAATTGTTGAATCTTTACCTTCTCATATGTATTTTACTTAACATTCCTTGGAAGCTCTAGTTACTTCTTCTCATACACCACCATGGTCATATTTCCTAGTTTAAGATCATGGAACTCTTGTATTTTCCTTTCATAATAATGCTTAAATAGATATTTCTATTGGAAATATTTATTGGCTACTTCCAAGAAATATTTCTTTCATTGATGCTCTTTACTTGTTGAAGTTCATTCCACCAAATAGAAGCCTTTCCTTGCATATTATAAACAAAAATCCTATCTTTCATGATCTATGAATAATCATGTAACTGAAAATACTTTCCCATTCCCAACAACCAAGCTTCAACATCTTGTATAGGTTTGTTCTCACCATTGAAGATAGGTAACTTAACCTTACAAAATTCTCCTTGCAGTTTGTCTTGATCATACCTCCTTCTTTAGTGTCTAATTGGAGACACATCTAGGCTACTCAATGGATTCTTAGAAGCATATCATTCATTAATATATGACTTAGATGGAGAAGGATGATATGTCTAATATTTGGATGTTCTTCTTGATTCTCGAGGTCTTATATGAGACTCCCTTCTTGAGCTACCTCTACTTCCTCCAACATCACTAGAACCATGTTCATGCTACAATTATATTTGTATTTGAGTCAAGCTTTAGACCAATTCAACATTCATTTGGTTTTTCATTTCTTGAGCTCTAATCGTTCTTTCATTGTCTACTCAACAACTTTGGACTTCAATCCTTAAAATCCTCATGGTTTCCGCAAGATCTTGAGGCTCCACCAGGTTTCTATGCTCATTGGATTTTTTTTCAATGTTTCCCATATTTACATCCACTCCCACAACAACTTCCTCAATCTCATAGGGATATTTTCCATCTTTTGTATCCTTTTTCAAACAACGTAATCTTTTATTCTAGCCTCTACTATATCTGATATAGTATTGTATCTGCAAAAGTGTTCATACAACACATTATTAGACAATATTTTATCACATATAAAAAAAAATGGAGATTCTTAATGCATTCTAGAAATTATCCACATTGACAATTTTTGGGGGGTCAAAACTAGTATGGTGGATCTTTTTTCTCATTTTCTAGAAAAAAATGAAAGTACTTTTCCAAAAGATAAATATTCAAATATATTATCCTATGGAATAATTTTCCAACGACTTTACTCTTTCCCAACTTTGAGTTTTCAACTAGAAGTTAAATCCTCCAAAAGTCACAACTACTCTACTTTTTCACCTTTGTTGGTGCAACCAATGTTGGATAATGTATACCATCCTCTACCACTGATAAAAATAAATGAGAAAGAATTGGAAAAACATTTATATCGTACAATTACACTGATCTTATTTGTGAACACCCAACAACTTCCAAAACTATGATCTTATTTCCCAAACATATTTTGCATCAATCTAAATATGACAACTTGTCACCTTTTGTATTTAATCCATTCTTCGATGAAACAAGAGTAAAACACTATTTTGTAAATGATGCAAAACTAGGAAAATTCCAATACGAAAAAATTATCTAGATTATTGAATGTATCGAATGTTGAGCAAGAAAAATTTTCCACATTTTCTATCTCAAGTCACTTTTCCTTCAAATTGAATTTTGACAACTATCAAAAAGTGTCATGGAATAATGGATTTGGCCACATTTTACAATTTCACCTAGAATCTTTGGAATTCATTTGGGTTTCCTCATGCCTATCCAAATTCCTTTCTATCCAAGTTTCATCAACAACAAGACTACTGGTATAAAGTATGATCTCATCCCTGAAAACTTATTTTTACCAATTTATGGAAGTTTAGGGCCAAAACTAAAACCTGGATTCCAAGGACATTTTGTAGAGTCAACCTTCGCAGAGTTCCACTAAAAATTTCAACTCAAACAAAGTTTGGGTATGCAAGTTGTGACCGATATACAAATTTGATTTGAGTCATTTTTTGTATAACAAATTTATGTTGACCTGGCATCCATGTGTCATGTTCTTACCTAGCAAGTGATGAGTGTCTACTTGAAATCTACCTAGTCACCTTCTGTGCTCACATGATTATCACTTTCATAGAATTTGACCTATTCTTATTCCTCATATCCTCTTGGCCCATGAATTTCCCTCTTTGCATATACATATATCTATGTATTTGTTTTATTTTGCCTCCTGGTGCCTTCAATCTTATAGTGCCACTAAACTCCACAACATGGCATTTAATGATTGGTTGGGAAAGTTGCAGGGTTGTTAGTTAATACATCCTTAGCTTTACCATGAAAAAAATAGTTTGCATTGTTGATTTCAATGATGACCCACAAAAAAAATCATGGCAAGTCTTCAGTATACTCTCATCACTTCCACCTAAAAAAATATCCACATTGTTGATCTAGGGATAATCCAATAGTCATGGAATGTGTTAACTCCCAAAATAGCACCATTATTCTGCTAACTTGTCACAAAGGTTTTCTTAAGTTACCAGGCATACTTAGCCTACAACCCTAAGTAGTTTCCTGGAGTGATAACAGAATGCATGGTCCATTCTTGTTTGTACTCTACATTGAGAGAAGTCTTGCATCACATACCCATGTAAACCTTTTCAATTTCAAGTCTTAGTCTCCACATCTTCTCGTTATGTTTCCTACCTTGTGTTGGTTCAAAGGATTCCATCATTTCCTTTCTTGTAATGGTCTAACCTTATCTACCATGACACGTTTTCTCTAAGGGGTAATCTAGAAACTTATTTTCTTGGTGTTTGTTTTCATCATCAATGGTTTACTCCACATTCTACAGTACTTTCCATCATTAAGTGTTAACTAGGTGGTTCCTTCTAGTGTTTGAGTCCAACACATATATTCAAATTAAGGGATCATACTAGTGCCTTGGTACCTATTTTCCTCATTGGTTGGCTACCTCATATATAACAGAGAATATGTTCATTGATTAATAACTAGATGATTAATCCAATGGTCGAATTTGACCCATTAATCCATTATGGAGATCCATACTTGATGTTGGTTGTGTTTTAGATTCTCATTTGAAGTCGTTTGTACATGTATATTCCCCCATTCAACAAATCATTGAGCTTGTATGTGTGAAGTTTTCCCATTATGGTCTTTCTTTATTTTCGATTTTGTGCCCCTTCTTGGTAATATCACTTCAATTATTAGTATATATGAAATGATGTATTGATGTATCATGGCCTTGCCATTTATCATGATTATCCCATGGTCCCATTTGCACTTCCCTTTGGTATTCATATGAGTAAGGGTATGCCTAACTTGTGTAGAAAAGAAAGATTATCATTCACAAACTTTTACTATGTTCGTAGGTGAATGCCTTTTTCTTTCTGGTAGGTGACCTCCTCTTTTGGATCTCTAACATTCACTTTATAGATGAAAAACAATGATACACTTTGGCCATATGTTTCCCTCCTACCCCCAGACATCAGGGGGCATTTGTTAACCTAAATTTGATCACCTTATTATAGTTAGTATTAAATCTTGAAAGCATCATGAAGTGGACTATGTAACAAGCAAAATGTCGAAGCTAGACTGAAAATTTGGTGAAATATAATTATCATTTTTTTTATCACCCTATGTGATTTTCTCTTGTTTAGATATGTGGTCATGCCAATATCAAGACAAAAATATCATGGGTCATTTGATCCAATAAAAATTGATTGGACACATGCCTAACAAAAAAATGGTTGATAAGGTCAAATTTAATTATAGAGAAGCAATAAATCCACAAACATCTTGGGATTATTAAGTGATGGATCATTAAGAGGTCCAAAAAACCTACGAGGAATCGAAAGTATACAAAAATTCCTCCTTCACAAGGGGTTAGAATATTTGGATTAAGAGACACTGTTAAGATGTTGGATTTTAATGAGTATCCACCTTGTGCTCATACTTTGAAAAAGCAAAGCATCCTTAGAGAGCCCAAGAGGGGAAATGTCACAAAGGATTGGAGATTGTAAGCATCTTCTATAGTTTTTTAAATTGAAACGTGTCTTTTTATGGATGGTAAACTTGGAAATAATCTTGACCCACCCTCACACACTCAGTGATGAATAGGATTTGCTAGTACCTTCCTAGTGCCATACATTAATTTGTCGCATATTCAATATAATCAATAGCCACATCTAGCAAACCCCACACAGGGGAGGAGCATTCCCTCGAAGTTTTGTACCCAGGTCAATATCATAATAATAATCTATTTTTAAGGTCACGACCAAGCCAGCACACCAAATTGGTGTACGAGACCCCCTTGTTTATGGGACAAGGG
>CBVK0102885961.1:0-14571 GCA_900067695.1 Picea abies | reverse complement strand
CGCATCCTTGGTGATTTCTTTAGACCATAAAGGGATCTCTTCAATTTGCACACCAAATATTTCTTTCCCTTTATTGAAAATACTTCAGGTTGTTTCATGTGGATTTCTTCTTCCAAGTCCCCATGTAGGAACTTCGTATTCAAATCCATTTTCTCTATCTTAATATCAAACACTGCAACCAAAGACAAAATTACTCTAATGGAAGTTAATTTTGCAACAGGGGAAAAAATCTCACCAAAGTTGACTCCCTCGACTTGAGAATATCCTTTTGCTACCTGTTAACACATAATATTGATCATGTAAAGGAGGATTTATGGTTTTTAGAGTGTACATTTAACCATTTCTCCAAGGATTATGTCATACCATCAACTAACAATCTCCTTGAAGTGTGCAAGCTATATTTGAGCTAGCGCTGCGAACTAGTTAAGGAGGAGCATTGTAGCTTGGATAGGTTGCAGGCACTCATGTTCAGACTTATCAACATCCATATCAACCTTATGAACATGAGATACTCCATGAGGGTTTTCATCTTGTTTGAAGCTTGAGAAAGTGGTTTTGGATGTTTTATCCTATTGTCGCAGTGAACTGGCGCTGTGCACTGGTGACAGACGCTGCAAACTTCAATGCGAACTCATTTCCTATAGCAAAGTCTTATAAATATTTGATCATAAATCCAAAAATATAATGTGGGTGTTTTTGAATTTTTTTGTGGAGGATAATGATAATGTCATTGATTTTTTGTCCAAATTTAAGCCTTACCCAGTTCGTAATTAGAGAGATATAATTAAAACACTAGTGTGTTGCAAACTGGCATTGCAAACTCTTTGTTTTGCATAGTTGTTGGATATTCGAGTTGTTTGGAGGTTGCCACATGTCAAGGAAGGTTCAAATGGTATCCTAGGAGTTTTTTGGAAATGAGGTACATGTGTTCCATCTCCAGATCAATCAGGATGACCTATTTCAAAAGACATTTATCATCATAGACAAAATCCCCCCCAAAAAGGAATTTATTAGGTTTTTGTTGGAATCTTTTGTAACAAGACTCCTAAATGGAGGAGGATCCTATGTAACTCCTTGGTTTCGACCTCCTTATGGTAGATAGATATTATTGAATATAAATGAAAGGGTTTTTGATGATAAAAGGGTTGGATTCATGAGCCAAGAGAGGAGAGAGTTGGAGGAGTAGTTTTAGTTGCTCATTTGTAAGCCTGAGGGCCTGTTGTAATTAGCATTTCTGCCATTAGAGATTCACGAGAGTTGTTTATTAGAATTTGTGTTCTTTATTATTGTTTTATCTTGTCTTATTTCTTGAATGGAATTCCAGGCATTGAAGATCAATGGTTGTTCATGAGGTAGGAGATTCATGAGATGCAAATGATTTGTATTAATTGACTCCTTCCATGATCTTTGTTCTAGTAATCTTTTAAGTCATTTTTCCAGAGAGAATCTTTGCTTGATGATATTATTCCTTTTTTATCTTTCTTACATCTCCATCCATCAATTATATCCCTTTTGTTCTGGTATGAGCTTGAGTGCCTTTGATCTGTAGGATGTGTTGACTCCATGTGTAGGATGTGTTGACTCCATGCCCAATGGAATGCTTCTACTGACAGTTTGTTGCCCTCTCCCTTTCTTTCCTAGTATTGTTGATCCACCTACTCAAACCATTCAATCCATTTATATTATGATGGGTGATGGGATTACACTTACAACAATATAAGTGTGACTCTCAGTGCAAACATTTTTGGTGTCGTTGTCGGGGATGAAAGTGAAGAAATCTTCCCTGGGAGAACGAAAATGATCAAATCCAACTCTTGATGGTAGACAAGATAGGGACACCAACTTGACTGCAATATTCTCCTTGGCGACTCCAACTTGACTGCAATATTCTCCCTGGCGACTCCAACTTCATCTTACATGAATCTATGGGAGACTCCATTGGTTTGAAATGGACAAGATTCTTTCTCAGAGGTATGCATTTTGTGATTTCTCAAATATATCTGGTTTTACAAACCCCATGCCTAATAGAAGTGAATGGGAAGGCTGCCTTCCTAGGTTTAGAGGGGAAAATTGGGAAATGCCAGCTGAGTTTTTACTTGGGAAATGCCAGCTGAGTTTTTACTAGATTTTCACGAGTGCATACTTAAGATGAAAGTTATACATGAATATATCCTCATCAAATTGTTTACATAATCTTTAGATGGAGCAACTCTTGATTGGTGTAGATCACTCCCGGTTTCTTTTATTACTTCACTGAGACATTTTCATGCTGCATTTCGTTTGTTTTGCAAAGAGAAATTTGTAGCTGATTTCCTTTATCAAGAATGTTATGAATTTGATTTGCTGAGTAAAGAATCAAATAGTCTTCAAGAGCATGCTGCAGTAGAAGACACTTTTCATTATGATCAAGAGGATGATGATCTTCAAAGTGATAGCCTAGATGTAGATACTTTTGACATTGTATCAAATGTATCTACTATTTTAACTTGTCATGAAAATCAAATTGTTTCTTTTGAATATTCAAATGATAAAGAGTAGATATTTACTAAATCACATACAAAGATTATTAGCTTCCAACCAGTATATGATAATGAAGAAGATAAGGAAGAATTGCAACAATAGTTGGAATTCTCTTTATCACCTATTGATGAGCAGAAAACTCCAAGGATCAACGAGGAAATGTCTATCATATCTATACCTGCACTTGCAAAAAACATCAAACAACATATGAGTAGCTATAAAGTATATGAGAACGATCATTTTATTGATGAATCAACCTTCACAGAGGAGCAAGATGGTTTTCTTAACCAACTAGAAATGCCTTTTCATAAGTTTCATGATCCTGTGGATTTTTACATAAAGTTATATTTTTCAAAGGTTTCTAATGATCCAGTTGTTAGTATGATTTCAGATCATGGTTGTAAGTATCCATTGCTTACTAACCTCTCGCTGCAAGCTTCATATCACTTGAAAATTATTTTGAACAGTTGCATGGAAGGATTTATTTTCATCAGTTTGATACTCACCTGAACAATTGACTTCAATTAAGTAAAGAAGCTTAGCTAGATAGATTAGTGTCGGAATGCATATAAATAAGCTTGTTATTAAAGAATTTGATTCTTAGTTTTTAATAAGGAGTGGAGGTTCTCTCAGGCATACAAGTTTTGTGGATAGAGATGGAATGGATAAGGCACTTGAATTGCATGCTCTTGGCAACTCACATGGAGCATGTCATCCCCTGTGGAGCCAGATATTAACACATAAGATTGATCATATAAAGGAGGATTTATGGTTTTCAGAGCCTACATTTAACCATTTCTCCAAGGATTATTTCATACCATCAACTAACAACCTCCTCAAAGTGTGCAAGCTATATTTGAGCTGGCATTGCGAACTAGTTAAGGAGGAGCATTGTAGCTTGGATAGGTTGCAAACACTCACGTTCAGACTTATCAACATCCACAACAACCTTAGGACCATCAAGTACTCCATGAGGGTTTTCATCCTGTTTGAAGCTCGAGAAAGTGGTTTTGGATGTTTTTTTCTTTTGGCATTGTGAACTGGCGCTACGCACTGGTGACAGGTGTTGCAAACTTCATTGTGAACTCATTTCTTGTACCTGAGTCTTCTAAATATTTGATCATAAATACAAAACGATGATGTGGGTTTTTCTAAATTGTTTTGTGGAGGATAATGATAATTTCATTGATTTTCTATCCAAATGCTAGCCTGACCCAGTTTGTATTTCAAGAGATATAATTAAAACACCAGTGCACTACAAACTGGCGTTGCAAACTCTCTGTTTTGCATAATTGTTGGATATTCGCTTGTTTGGAGGTTGCCACTTGTCAAGGAAGGTTCGAATGGTATCATAGGAGTTTGTTGGACATGAGGGACATGTGTTCCATCTCCAGATCAATCAGGATGACCTATTTCAAAAGGCATTTATCATCATAGACAAAATCCCAAAAAAGTAGGAATTTGTTAGGCTTTTGTTGGAATCTTTTGTAACAAGACTCCTACATGGAGGAGGATCCTATGTAACTTGGTTTTGAACTCCTTATGGTAGATAGAGATTATTGAATATAAATGAAAAGGGGTTTTTATGAGAAAAGGGTTGGGTTCATGAGCCAAGAGAGGAGAGAGTTGGAGGAGCAGTTTTAGTTGCTCATTTGTTTCATGATCTCTGTTCTAGTAATATTTTAAGTCATTTTTGCAGAGAGGATATTTTCTTGATGATATTATTCTTTTGTTATAAGAAATCTTGATGATATTATTCTTTTGTTATCTTTCTTATACCTCCATCCATCAATTATATCCCTTTTGGTCTGGTATGATCTTGAGTGCCTTTGATATGTAGTATGTGTTGACTTCATGACCAATGGAATACTTCCGCTGACAATTTGCTACTCTCTCCCTTTCTTTCCCAGCATTGTTGATCCACCTACTCAAAACATTCAATCCATTTATATTATGATGGGCACTGGGCTTACACTTACAATAGTCTAAGTGTGACTCTTAGTGCTAACACTACCAATCAAGCTTTGAATTTCTTGACTTGACCTGTTGTTTTCAGTTTTTTCTTGAACACCCACTCGCTATCGATGGGTTTCCTTCCATTAGGTAGCTCTACCAAATCCCACATTTCATTATTGTGCAAGGATTCAATTTCTTTGACCATGGTGTCCTTCCAGAGCTTACCCTCTATTGAGTTGACTACCTCCCTGACCGACTTGGGATCCTCATCAATGGCAGATAACACAAATACATAATGGAAATTGGGTGGACTATAACTTTCAACAAGTTTTCTTACTCATTTAGACCCACTTACAATCAAATCCAACTATTCCACCTCTTCATCTTATTTAGTTGAATCATCTGAATCATGCTCATCATTCCTCAGTTCAAACACCAACTCCTCTATTTCTTTATTCATTTGAACCCCTTCATACTTGGAATTTCCTTCGACTTCCCTCAAGACCACAACTCGATTATACATTTTTTTTCTCAACAATGGATACCATAGCTTATATCCTTTCATTCCATCCTTGTAGCTAATGAAAATACACTTGATTTCCTTATTGTCCAGTTTGTTCCTCTTCTCCTTGGGAACATGCTCACATGCATCACAAAAAAAGACTTTGAGATGTGAAAGTGAAGGCTTCTTACTAGAAGATACCTATTGTGGATTCATGTTGACTAGAACTGATGAAGGAGACATGTTTACCAAATATTTTACAATGTTGCCAGCCTATTCCTAGAATTCTTGTGAGATCCCAACACCATTGAGAATACTCCTTGCCTTATCCATCAATTTCAAGTTGTTTCTTTTAAAAAATCCATTTTGTTGTGGGGTATATGGTGAGGTATTTTTGCATGCCATTCCACACTACTTGCAAAAATTCTCAAATTCCTTTCCATAGAATTCACCTCCTTTGGTAGTTCTCAACACCTTGATCTTGTTATCTGTTTGGTTTTCTACAAGAGATTTAAACTCCTTGAATTTCTTGAAAACCTATGATTTATTCCTTAAGAAATATAACCATGTATTCTTCGAAAAATAATCTATGAAGGAAATATAATACAAAGATCCTTCTAGTGAAGGGAATGGTACAAGCCCAAATACATCACTATGTATCAATTTTAGAATCCATTTTTCTCTTGTAGCTCCATATTGGAATCCAAATTTGATTTTGTTTTCCATATATGCAATGTTCACAAAATTCGTCTTCCAAATTACAATTAGGAAAACCTTTGACCATACCTTTGTTGTGAATAGATCGAAGTCCTTTTTCTCCAATATGTCCCATCCTTTGGTGCCATAACATGGTCAAATCAAATTGATGAAGAGTAGTTAAGTCTATTTATGTCAACCGAGTCACATCAATTCATTTTGTGTCGATTGAGTCGAGTCGAGTCGAGTCGAGTTGATTCGAGTCTTAATTGATTCGACTTCAGAAAAAATGTTGCATCTAATCGAGTCAACATTCCCTAACAACTTGTATAGGGTTCAAATCCAGAATCCTTACATTAAGACCATTTCTCCCCTGACCATTTTGTACATATCCTTCTAAAATGAATTGTACACTCCTACATCACTCATGTTGCTGACAAATATTATATTTCTTTCCAAACCCAGAATATGTAGCACACTTTGAAGGGTCCTACTCCTCCCATCTTCTAGTATCATTCAAAATCTTCCCCATCCAACAATTTTGGTTGTTGATTCATCCCCCAAGAACACATATCCCCCTTCATATATCTCATACTTGTTGGAGAATCTATATGCATTGCTTTACTTCGTAGGTTTAAAACTTACAATACTCATAGAACCATTCTCTGTGGGGTGTCATGTGAAAGGATGCAACTGAGTCAATCAACTAAACATAGTGATCTAATTGTTTACTGATCGACACCAGATACACATCACATCCTTTATCTGGAGTAGTCTTTCTCTTAGTCGACGAATTCTCATTAGATCCTGAATTGATATTAGTCTATTTGATATTGTAGTCTCTCTTGTAGTGCACATATTTACCAAATTTCTAGAATCTTCTTGTCAACTAAACCAATGATTTAGATCTACCCTTTGAATTAGAATTTCTACCGGAGAATTTTCCTTTATCCTTGTCAACCGATTGAAATCTCACCGTCAAGGAATATTTGGTTGATCCTTCCATGCTATTCTATCTCATTTCTTCTGAAAATAGAGATGCAACTATGTATTCAAGTGTTAATGTGGTCGAATCACTCCCTGTAGCCATGACTAAGCTATCCTAGGAGTCTAGAAAATAACACAACAAGCTTATGTCCTCCTCAATGATTTTAATATCCACAAACAATAACTGGATTATTACAATATTTAATGCATTTAGGTGCTTTGTTACCGAGCTCCCTTCACTCATCCTTAGAAGATATAGTTTCTTCTTAAGGAACGTCTTGTTTACTAGGGATTTTGACTAGTACAAGCTTCCCAACTTGTTCCATAGTTTCTTTGTAGAGTCTTCACCCGAGTCATTCTACAACATAGAATATGAAAGACAAATCGAAATCATACTCCATGCCCTTCATTCAAGTTTCTCCCATTCTTCCCTCAACATACCCATCATAATGGCTTTGAGGATTACGACTGCCCACTATTCTCGATCTGTAAGGAGATATTCCATATTAAGCTTCCAAAGCTCAAAATTATGGCCATTGAATTTTTTGACCTCTATCCTCGAAATACTTGGAATTATTTCAAGCAGAACTTTCAAGATCATTGACTTAGAACTCCCACTGGACCTAGGCTTAGCTCATATCCAATATATTCTTAATCTTTCTCTATACGACTTGTACAAAATAACGAAAGGATATCCGACACCACTTGTATCAGAAATGCTCAGATACAATATGATACCACTTGTAGGGGGAACTAATCCTCACACTAAACCAACTAGGAAAGAGAATATAAATTTAAAGAATAAAATAAATGAAAATCACACACAATACACATGTATTTTATCCTCAAAACCATTAACTGGGAAAACCAACAATCCTTGAGCGTATTTCTCTCTTATTGTCATATTCATTCATTGAATAAAGAGTTACATGACTAACCTTGGTTTACAACTAAGACATAATCGCCATCATACATTCTTGCTTTACACAAGAAAAATCTTGTAGCAAATTCGACTTGCATCTACATGATCAATAACATCAACACGAACATAAACTTATTACAATTACAATGCACCTTATTTATAGGATATACAACATGTAAAACCCTCAATAATGGAACCCAAAAATGGTTACATATCCACACAAATGATTGGCTGCAATCCCATAAATATCATGATTCTGTTACAATTGAATACCAATCAACTCCCTAGTCAACCTCTAGTTGGTCTCTAGTCAGCTGCCACTCGACCTCTTGTCGACTAACCTTTCGAATTCTCGGTCGACCACTTCGACCTATGAATTTCCATTCAATCACTTCGACCTTCGAATTGACTTGACTCATCAGTTGATTTATAACTCAGTCATTCCAATTTGAATAGATAATCAAATGATTGTTCTTTCACTACAAAGAATATAACAACCCCAAAATAAGTTGGCATGCATGCTTTCAAGGCTAACCACATTCAAGATCACAGTTATGGGAACTCTTTTCCACATGGATACTTTCATCCATGATTCATACAAAGAGGTAGACATGGAAGATGAGGACTTTAAAGAAGATTTTCAGTAGCTACAAGTCCAAATTTTACTAGAATAAGGTGACGGTAAGGTTGAGTATCATCTCTAGGATGGGTTGCTCTACAAGATACATAAACTGTACATTACTAAAGGTGAAATATTTCATCTTATCAGAGAGGTTCTGTTGGAACATGCATAATTTCAAACTTTTGAGCTTTATATTATTCACCTCTTAGGAATAAAATTTTTACCCAAAAAGAGAAAAAACTTAGAAAATTGCCTTCTAGTTTTAAAATCAAATTCATTGGTTGTTATTTAGAAATAAAGGGATTACATTATATGTCGTCGATTAGTTTCCTTAATTTAATCAAATGATCCTATTGATCTCTGAATTTTTGGAGCCGCCTAAGTTTTAAAGAGTAAGTCTCTAATGGTCGCTTCGGAGTTCTGTGCTTTGGATGTTCCAACAAGTCTAAATAGTAAAAACCCCGAAGCTTCGAAACCCAAAGATAACAATGCGCAACAAATCCTAAAGAACTCATGAACACGATTCATAGGGCACGTGCCTTTTAAATATTTCATGGGTTTACATGTAGCACTTATTTTTGACATTTTCGTTGGACGATTCACACATTTTCGAGTGACACGTGGTACCTCTCTTTTCTTGACACATCATCTAGAATGACACCATCTCTGCTACGACACTCTAGGAGATGGCCCTTCAGGATTTTAACAAAGAGTGAGTTCACAAATCACCAAAGTTTCAAAATGCTGAAGTATTGAACATTTCAAAGAGTAAAAAGGAGTTAATAAAACATTTAATGACAAAAGTTAATCACGATTGAGAGTTAATTAATTACTTCGCAGTTTCGGATTTCAGAAAGTTTCCCTTGTGTTGTATTCAAAACCTACGAAGTCTGAACTTCCAAAATACTTAAAGTTAAACACGATTAATTAACGATTAAGGGATATTACTCATGAATTAATTACTTCACAGTTTCAGATTTCAGGAAATTTATCTTGTGTTATATTTAAAGCCTCGAAGTCTGAACTTCTGAAACACTTGAAATTAATGCGACGTTTTAAACACGATTAACTAATATTTAAAGGTGATTATTCAAAGATTAACTCCTCTGTGTATTAGAGATTCAGGAGGTTTTCACCCTGTCACATCCAAAGCTCTTGAACGCAAACTATCAAAGTATTGATGGAATTTATTATCGATTAAAAATAATGATTTCAAATAAAGATTGTGAATCACTAGGTAATGAATTCTATTAAGGTTAATAAATTCCTAGTCAGTGATGCTATACGAAGATCAACGAACTCTGGTTTGAATAAAAGCACTTCAATTTAAAAATCATTTTCACCTTTCGTAATTAACAGTTTTATCTATTGAAGAACTCATAGACCTCCCCTATTTCATGTAAGCTCACTCTATTTCCATGAATATTATGGTGTTGTCAAAAATGGAAAAAAATATTGATGTTGCGAGAGAGGATTCAAACCCAAATGTAGACATTCTGTCGGACACTACTCCATGAGTGACAGACACCATTAAAAATTGGACACAAGTTTTTGAGATCCTGGAACATGAAGTCATCAAATGTCTAGAAGACTCCACCAAAGAAGACGATGGCTCTTATGTAGCTAAGCTGAGACATATAGCACATTCGGTGTTGCACAAGATAGCTGCACGACCAAGAATCATGCCTTACAATGACATGATAAGTTGGGCCTTGGAACATGTTGACATCCAGACCAGGAGCATCATCAACCACCAACAGGTTTCCGTCGACTCTTTCCGACCAAAACATCTACAAGTAATGTATAAAATCCCTCCTACTCCTAAATACACTTATAATGTTGCATTCCTTCTAGAGTTCAAGAGAAACAAATGCACCCAATACACTAGGAGCGGTCATGATATAATCAAGACTTGGTGGGGACATCCAGAGAGATTTAGAACCGATGCTCATGGAACATATGCCACAACATATTTAGACACCCATATGATGTATGTGGCCATGATTATCTGTCACCTATTCGAGAAGAAGATCCCTACACATTTATCGGTGAAATGGGTATCCATCATGAACGAGGTAGCTGAGGGTTACACTTTCAATTGGGCCAAAATGTTGTCGGATAACTTGGCCAAGGATATCATTGATTATAAACCAACGAAATCAAAAGGGTAGCCTGCCCCTTTTTATATGTCTGTATATGTTATGGATGTCATCTACTTCATGGCCCCTTTTCCCTTGATGAACTGGAGTTGGACCTTGGCCAGTGCTGAGCCTAGTCATTTTTATCACTCCAAGTTATGGGAGGAGAAAGCTAAGTTTTATTTTTATGAAATTTGTCACAATGTCGTAGTACCTGTTCACTTAGCCATTTATGGTCATTGCCCCCTTGAATTTTAGAGAGGATTATGGGAAGCCTAGGCAAGCTCGTAGATTGTTTCATTGAGGAGAATTTATCCTACATAAGAGTCTTTGGTTGCTTAGCTCCCCCTCATGCTCTCCCATGATTTTTTTCTCGACAGGCTAGTGTGTAGAGAAGTACTGTACCAGACAGTTTTGGGCGGTATCAACAAAGAGATGAAAGCAACTCAAAAAAAGGTATGTCCGACTTTCCCCATTCAAGTTGGCATGTTTATGTTATTGGATTTTGGTCACTCTAAGGTTGAGGCCGCGGCTCTGGAGGATGTTAAGTTGGTGGATATCGAGTTCAAAAAACATGATCCACATAATATAGTGGAAAACCATATGTCTCAGTTCAGCATGAAGCTGTACACGCATGAGAATTCCCCGTATGACAAAATATTCAGGGGGGTGAGATCTTATGAGGAAGTCCAAAATAGATTCCTGACCCTGTCCCCAGACCAACAAGTTGGTTTTCTCAGCTTTCAGAAACATAGGCAGAATAGTCTTCCAAAGATACTGCAGGGAGAATCAATAGCCACGCCTCCTTCACAGGAAGCTAATTCTACAGGATCTGAGCCAGGATCCTCCACTAAACCCAAAGCTGAAAAGATCCCCAAAACCCCAGAGGTATTGTTTCAGGAGATAATAACGTCAATATCAGGACTAAATGATCCATAGGTGATAGCACAATTCAAGGCCTTCATGAATCCAGGACAAATTGTCTCTCATTCAACACCAACAACCCCTGTTGGAACCCCAAATACAACAGGACAACAACATTCCACTGAAATTGCCTATCCCATTGCATCGTTAACCCCTCTGCAGACCAGCTTTGAAATCCTAGCTCCGAAATCACTTTCGTGGGTGATATTACTCCCATCCTGCTTGAAGAGATTCCTCCTTCAGATTTCTTTTTTAGTAAGAAACGAAAAGCCATCATGAAAAGAGAATCTCACCAAAAGAATGGATTCATAACCAAACAACAAAGACAGGTGTATGATGGGAATGACTAGGATGGTCCAGAATTAGCTAAGGAA
This sequence comes from Picea abies, assembly GCA_900067695.1. NCBI lineage: Eukaryota > Viridiplantae > Streptophyta > Pinopsida > Pinales > Pinaceae > Picea > Picea abies. The sequence continues at coordinate 2,930 of CBVK0102885961.1, read as the reverse complement.
GTTGTAGGTTCGTTAGGTTCTTTTGCCACTACCAATCAATGGTCAGTGGATAATTTGATCGAACGACTGCGACATAAGTACCTATTGGTGGAACACCTACAAAACCAAATATAAAATGGAGAAAAGATTATCAAAAACAAAATGATCCAGGATTTTGAGAAAATCAGGGCTAGTGATCGACAACAAATTCAACAGCTTCAAGCTAACCTTGAGAAACTCCATCAGAGTTCACAAACCAACCAAGGTCTGGTCACTCAACATGACGAGTTGATAGAGAAGATGCAAGCTAGATTGGCCCTAACTGAGGATACCACGATCGACATCTCAACCTTCAAAACTCAAGCATTGGAAATAAATGAGAAGCTGGAAGTTTCCCAACATAATTTTTATCTGAAAGTAGACACCATCCAGAAATTATAGTAGACCTTTCCCTAAAGGATATCTATGTCAAGGAAAAATAAGCCCACTCAACCCAGTCTAAGTTTCAAGAAGTCCTCATATTAATGAAAAAATCTAATGTCCTTGATTTCCCTCTTCTCTCTTATTTTGAACAATTAAAAGGTGATATGGCCCTAAAGGTCTGTGAAACAAATCTAGAAGAAGGAAAGAAATTTTCTAGAGAGGCGAAAGAATCTTGTCTAGAAGAATTGTCATCATTAAACAAAAATTTGAATGAGTTTGAGGGGAGTAATATCTCAGAATCCCCAGGGAAAATTGAGATAGAAATGAACCAGAAAAGTTCCATAAAGAACAAAGAAGAAAATCTGGCATCCATTCAAGGAATGAGACAGATCGATCTTCTTAAAATCAATAAATTTCTAGTTAATCCAATTTCACAGTTTCATGTCACAGTCCAAGAAGTGAACAAGATTCAAGAAAAACTGCCCCAAATACAAAGGAAATTGTTTTCCTTCGAAGTAAATGAAAAGATTGATCCCTCAAGGTTTGTGGTGGCGTTGATGGATAGATGCACCTAATGCATTGAACATGGAAAAGAAAACATAGCTGGGAGCAAGTGAGAAACCATGCACAATGTCCTTTCCTTTCGTTCTCTCTAACTTTCACCTTCCAACAGTCACTTACCTCGTCCACCCGCATTCTAACCTCCACTTATCCCACCTCATCATCATAGACTTGTTCTCTCATCATCCTTTCCATAGACGGTTAATCTTTCCTGTGACCATTATCCATCCCTTGACAAGCCAATGTTGTGCTATTCGTTTCATTATCCTCACCCCATGACCTTGACTATAATTCATTGCCCTGCTGAATGTATCTGAAGGGACGAATGGAAACGAAATTTAAATGCCTAAGACAATATGAAAAATGATTAATATGGCATTAATGACATGTGTTCCCACCCCAAAGGACTAAGGAAAGCAAGCACATCTGCAAGAAGACAAAGAGAGAGAGGAAGCACCAGCAAGAATCAACAATATTTGCTTACTGTTATTTTATTTTGATGTATTCTATTTTTAGTGATACATTGTGGGAAGTCCAACTACTTTGGTTGTGACAAATTTTGTACAAATGCATAGATTTAATATCTATTGAAAGGGGTATTCTTGCTTAATGTAATAGAGAAACTCTCTTTTTGATTATTAATACAAGTGCAGACATAGATTCTAATTTTTGTTCAATTTGAGTTATGTGTTTCCTTTGTGTTTCCATTTCCCCGAATTTCTTTATGTAATTCATTGAAAAGGGATTGGTTGCAATTTAGTATTACAACTACTGTGATCATATTATACTAGCAATTCATTCAACAAGCAATTTTTCCTCTGTTATTACTGTGATTAAAACAAGACCTGTGATCTGTGTGAATTATTGCATTTCATATCTTGTTCAAGGGTGCGCTCTTTACCTTTCTTCCACTGCAAATAGGGTGAGACTCATCTGTAATTGATGCCTGACTTTGTTTAACAATTTTTTAACTCTTTTCTACACCATTTGATATTATAATTGTGACATAGATAAAGAAATACAACCTCTGTACTGTCCTATTATTAATTTCATTTAAATATCATTTCTCATAAAATTGAAGGTAGGAAAAGCACTCATTAAAATATTGTTTTTCAAATGCTACTGATGCCTGGTATTATTCTTTGATCCTTAGCATTAATCTCAGGAACAACATCCTGCATGAACTTCCTTGCATTGGTATGCTCCACTATTGGATCTAGTTGCTTACTCACGACACTCGTTTCCTCCTCTATATAATAGCATTCATTTGTCTATATATATAAAAAAGGACGGTCGGGAAAATAATATTATCTCATGTTGGTAGCAGTTGTGTCACCTTTGAACATAATTTTTTTTTGAGTCCACTTGTCATCCAAATTTTGGGTTTAACATGAAATTAGGAAGCTGAGCTCGTTACTTAGAGTTTACTCCCCCGACTGGTTACTCTTCCAGTCCCCATGGAGAGTTTGATTGTTGTCTCTTACATCACCAAGTTTCATCATTGAGTCTATGCTACCTGAGTCCTCCATATGTCTCATGCTCTTGTTCAAAGGATGTTTATAAACCTATTTCGGCCATTTCTCAGAACTCTTGAATTTTCATGACGGCCATACCCTCAGTGTGTCTTAGAATTACATGAAGTTGTAGTCCTACTGTGCACCCTGGTCCTACTTTCATTATGGGTAGGTACCCTTGAACCTAGAAGTCGACATCTCCTCATTGGTCGCTGACTAGGGGGTTTCCCTTATGTGTGATGAAAATAAATCTATTCACACATTGGGATTCATGCAGTTTCTTGGATTCCATTACCCTTATTAGTGGTTTCCTCGCCTTTGTTGATAATTTTCCTTATTGGCTTCTATTCAGACAGTCTTTTTTGTGCACTACTTGCATTTGGTGCATGCGAAAGATGCACAAGGTCATTGGTTCGTGAACATGTTCTTCGTCCGAGTTCCTCCAAATCATCA
>CBVK0102885953.1:0-10649 GCA_900067695.1 Picea abies | reverse complement strand
GTGATTGATCAATGCGCTTTGGAACCTTTGTTATTACACCTTGTAAACTTGCCAATGTATTTGGTGCACATTATAATGTTTGCATTCCAATCTTTTGAGAACATTATGATCGAAAACTTTTCATTTAATGTATGAGTTAAAGAAATAATAAGGATAAAAGCAGTAAGACCAAATCCATTACCATTTTCAGAAGATCAGAACAAAACCAATAACTTTTATGCCCAAAGGTTTAGGAATCAAATATATCCAAATGTGCAATCAAGGTAAGATAATGCTCAATGACATAAGTTCGAGACAACCGTTAGCAGTCATGTAATAAAATAGTGGTCAAGTGTCTTTCAGCAAATCAACCAAAAAAAGACAACAACCTTGGCAACGAAAGAGGTGTTTTCACACTTTGTGAAAACTGAATTGAAATCAAATTGTAATTGTCGCAAAAATGAGACGAATGTGTAGAAGCACAATGCGACAATGATTTGTTGTAATACCATAAGGGGTGTAGGTAGATTTTTGAGAGCAATCAAAAAAATGGGTTGGCTGCCAACAATGGCGACACACTGGGCGAAGCAGTTATCTCTGTAAAAACAAAGAATTCAGATCAGGACAACAAAGAAGAATTCGACTTAAGACAACAACTAGAAAATATTACTACATCATCATCAGCTATCTTTTTCAGCGAAGTTTTAAAAGATGCAAACCAATAACAGTCTTAAAGATCAGCAAGTCATGATTTTTATGATAGAATATTCAATATTGTTGGCATAGTCACTGCTACCAGCAGGCGTTCACAGCCTCGACAGGGTTTCCATTTAACCCACTCGGACGTCTTTATCCTGTCAAGAAGATCTAGATTAGAATAAGGACTTTTAAAAGAGGTTTCATGTAATTTTTAGATTTTCATTTACCCGACATTGCTTCGCTGCCAGTAGGCCTGTTTAGTACCCGACGAAGTTGTCTTGGCGTCATGCTTGCATTGCCCCACTGCCAGCGGACCTGTTCAGTATCCCGGTGGGTTTACAAACACTTCCCACAGCTCTTATTGATATTTTTATTTTGTTTTTCTTTTGTAGATGGCTGAGCGGGGTGACGCTGAAAATTTTGATATATTTTTTTATATTTTCAGACCTCATCAGAATTTTTTGCTACTGTCCTTTATTCAGCTCTAGAAATGTTTTATTTCTAAAACAACTTGCTATGACAGGGAGACATCCTTTTGAGTCATTCCTTTACGGAAAAGGGACAGCGTAAAAAGATAAAGATAATCACGACGAACTTCACTTAAAGATTGAAATCAGTAAACTTCCTTCAAACCACATTTTTCAATATCATTCTCAGAAATATATATCATAGATGCATGTACAATCTTTCAGAAGTTGTTTTAGTGAAGAGAGTTTTCAATGGTCTTGTCTGAATGGTTTAGTGTGTAAGAATGCATACGTTTTGAAAACTCATAAAAACACACCACACTGATCAATCAAATCAACACCAAAAATAAACAAAAAAACAAAAATAATAAAAAAAAAGAAATATTTACATAATATACAAAGGTAAAAATCAGGCAAAGTATCTTTTCATGGCTTGGCCATTCACTGGGTAGGTGTCAAGCTGCCCTTCAAGATTCTGCAAATGAAACGAACTAGGACCCAGCTTTTTAGCAATCAGAAATGGCCCAAGCCACATATTTTGAAATTTCGTGTGTTCACCCTTCCCTTCATGCGGTTTGTCCCACTTTAGAACGAGATCGCCTACTTCAAAATTTCTATCGGAAGAAGAACTAGAATCGAACCAGCTTTTAATCAGTTGTTGATGTTGGTTTAGCTTATGCTTGGCTTGAGTTCTTACTTCTTCTAACTTCATCAAAGAGATAATACGACTTTCTAAAGGTGGGCATTCTTCTTCTTGAACCTTTTGTGATAATTGAAGTGACGGAAGAAGAACATGAGGAGGTAAAATGGCCTCTCTGCCATAAACAAGGAAAAAGGGAGAGTTACCTATAGCGGCTTTGGGTGTTACCCTATCAGCCCACAGTGCATTAAGTAGTGCGTTGTGCCAGTTCTTGTGATTTTCAGCCACGGTTCTCTTGATAATCTTGATCAAGTTCTTGTTGGTTGACTCTGCTAGGCCGTTGCCCTGGGGGTATTAACTAGCGGAGTGCTTTAGCTTTATTCCCTTTTCTAAGGCAAAATTACTCATCTCAAGAGAAGAAAAGTATGAAGCGTTGTCAAAGACTAGACAATTAGGTATGCCAAAACGAGTAATGATATGCGAGTTCAGAAAAGCAATTACCTGACTTGTGTTAACCGTTTTTAGTGCGGCGGCTTCAGACCATCGAGTAAAGTAATCAGTGGCTGTCACAATGTACTTGTGTTGCTGTGAGGATGGAGGGTTAATAGGACCAATGATATCAAGGCCCCATTGCTGGAAAGGAGAATCGATTGTGACGGGTTGCAAAGGGAAGGCTGGTTTTTGCAAATGCCCTGATGCTTTTTGACAAATAATGCATTTTCGGCATAAGGCACGGGCGTCTCTAAAGAGTGTTGGCCAGTAGTAACCGGCTCTGAGGACTTTATGCGCAGTGGTATTGCCACCGAAGTGAGCACCAGCTTCACCTGCATGCAACTCGAGAAAAACTTTTTCTGCTTCATCTTTTTCAAGACAACGCATCAGTACACCATCAAAATTTTGACGAAACAATATACCGTTAACTAGATGAAAGGAGGCGGAATTTAGTCTCAAAGCTCTTCTCTTGGCAGGGTCAAGATGACGGGGTGTTGATCCATGTTGGAGATAGTGTCTAATATCGTCGTACCAGGGGCTCACAAAGTTTTGTGTGCAACCAATCAGATTTTGATCGTGTTGTTCTAGATCTGATGTATTACTATCTCCTTTTTGTTCAGTTTTTGAATCAACTACCAATTTACATAACCCTTGGCCTCTCACGATCTACGCTGGGGTGATCTCTAAGTGAAACTCTTGCAAAGAGGTGACCCAGTTGGCTCTTTTCTCTCCTAACTCCTTTTGCACTAAAAGGTTCCTAACGGCAGGGTAGGGGACAACGATCTTTGTCCTTGACTTCAAAAGGTAAGATCGGAAATGCTTGACTGCCTTGAAGACAGTGTAGGCTTGCCGATCAACTGCTGGGTAGTTAAGTTCAGCACCTTTGAAAGCAGATATCATAAAGGCGATGGGCACTTCGTTGTTCTCAGAGTTCTTTTGAGTAAGGACTGCGGCATAGGAACGATCGGAGGCAAAAGTATAAAGTGTGAAGTCTTGAGAGAAATCAGGGCTCATGAGAGACAGAGCATCGATTATGGTCTTCTTTATATCATTGAAAGATTGGTTTTCAGTAGGTCCCCAGTGATATTGGGTGTCCTTCTTTATCAGGTTTTGGAGAGGTCTGACCATTTCGGAAAAACTGGGGACAAATCTTCTCACGAAATTGATCTGACCTAGGAAGGACCGCATGGATTTCTTGGAGATCGGTGGGGAAAGTTTGGAAATGACCTGGGTCCTCTCGGGGTCAATAATCATTCCATCACTAGAGACAATGAAACCTAGTAGTTTACCCTGTTCTACTACGAAAATGGACTTCTTAGGATTCAAGGAGATGTCGTATTTACGACATCGTAGCAGAACAGCTCGTAGGTGAGCTAGATGATCATTTTTGTTTTTGGAATAAACAGTTACATCATCTAGGTAGACTACTACGGAGTGATTGATCAAGCCTCTAAAAGCAATATCCATTTCTCTCTGAAAGGTAGCACCGACGTTAATCAATCCAAATGGCATTTTGCGATAAGCATAAGTGCCCCACGGGGTACGGAAGGCAGTTTTCAATTGGTCTGGCGGAGACATTAAAACTTGATTGTATCCAGAGAAACCATCTAGCAAGGATAGCCTCTCGGAACCAGATACTTGTTGTAATATCTGTTCCATGGGAGGGACAGGATAATTATCTTTATCAGACGCTTTGTTGAGGTTCTGTAAATCAACACAGAGTCAAATTTCCCCGTTTTTCTTTCGTACTGGGACGAGGTTGGATACCCATTGAGTGTGTCTAACAGGAAAAATTATTTTAGCACTAAGGAGTTTATTCAATTCTTTTTGTACGGTCGGTTCTAACTTTGGATGCATCTTCCTCAGTTTTTGTTGGAAAGGCAAGGTTTGGGGCTTCATTGGGATGACATGTTGTATAATATTAGGATCGAATGTCTTAAGATCTTCATAAGTCCAAGCAAATACATCCTTAAATTCTTTAAATAATTTGATGAAAGCAATTTTTTCTTGTTTACTACATCCCAAGCCGAGATTGATACACTGAGGATTTTTACTAGTTCCCAGATTGACTTTTTTGTAAGTTAGTGAGGAACTATTAGTTTTGCAATTGACCGTTTTTTTGAATTTATCCTCAAAATCATAGAACTTTTCTAATCTAGCAACAGATTTGGGTAAGGAGTTTACCATGTCCGATTTGGGAGGTTTCGGATTAGGTATTACCGTAAAGTCATGTAAATTATCGTCATGCGTTTGTTCATCTATCACGGCTCCTTGGAAGGTTTCTTCCATATGCAGAAAGTTGATGATCTGCTGATCATCGTCAAATACCCTCCAGTTTGAGATATTGTCAGGAATAGATGGTCGAAACAATAGCTCCACGGAGAATGCACTTGGGGATAAACCATCTGTAGGAAGCAGTTTAGAAGCAACATTAGCAAGTAGATCTTCTTCAATATTACTTGATCTAGGAATGGAATTTATATTGAAAGCATAAAATTTGTTTATTAAACTCCATACCTCAGATTGGTAACACTTGAGATGTGGGGTAAGACAATGTATAGAATTTCTCACCTGCCTGACCACTATCTCAGAGTCACCGAATACACTTAGATTTTGCATGTGCATGTCTAAGGCTTTTCTGAGACCTTGTAACAAAGCCTCATATTCTGCAACATTGTTAGTACATTCAAATTCTAATCTACAAGTCAATAATGTTTTATTACCTTCTAGATCAATGATGATGCAGCCCGCGCTAGCTCCTTCTTTGGACTTAGAACCATCGAAGTATAAGGACCAGACTTGATTCTTATCATGCTCATATGACTTTTGGATAGAAGTTGTTGGTTGCGTAAATGATTTGATCTCGGACTATTGTTGAGGATCGTTGATAGGTGAAACTTAAGCCATGAAATTTCCAAAGTAGGTGTCCACCCCTTGGACTTCAGATGATTCAGCTGGAGGTGTATATGGCTCATTGAAATCATTTAAGTCTGTTACCGTGAACTTAAGGTAACGTTCACGGTTCACCCTGATCTTGTTGGGCTTACCATTTTCTGGAAGCCATAAGTGAGACCAGTCCATTGCGAAGTAACCATGTAGCTGCTCCGACCAGTCCCTGCTCAAAAACATACTATATACCTGTGAAATATCAACTACAATTATATCAATAAATTGATGAACCTTTGGGTTAGATGATAATCTTATCAAAACATTTTTCAATTCACCCATAACTTTTACATCAGTTCGATCAAGCTGTATTATTTTCAAAGATGATGGTTCCACTTCGGCATTTATCTTTTGGCAGACTGACCAAGGCATCACATTCGATGATGCAGCCGAGTCAACCATGCAATTGTGCACATTTCTGTTGAAGATTTCGAAAGTTAAAAGAAAAGGAGGAACGTTCTTGTGAGTGTTTAGAGTTGTTGCTTGAGGTTTCTTACTCGCATTTTCTACGACTACTTTATCAGAATTATTTACATTATGTACATTGTTATTTACATTATTTACATTTGATACAGGAAGGCTTCCTTTGTCATGAGAACCAGGATTATCTTTTGTGGAAGACTTATGTGGCACTTTGCTTTGTCCAATCTTTCTACCATTTGAATTGCCATTCTTGCCATTGTCTGAAATATTTTGCAACATCTTTTGTAACAAAAATGGAAATTTTAACAACTCATAAATGGAAATGTTAGCCCTTAATTTCTTAAGATCTTCGACAACATCATAGTCTAGTTTAGGGATAGCATTGCTATGTTTAGTTTCCACTGGTTTGGATGGTTTTGAAGGTAAAGTTGTAGTGTTATCGGTAGGGGGTTTGTTTGCGGCCTTGCTCCTGGTATTGTAAGGGTGCACAGTCTCAAAGTTAGCTTGGAAGATACTATCTGAGAGGTGACCGAAGATATTTGGAGAAGACTCTTCTTCTTGGGTAGTTTCCTGTTCGACTTCCTCTTGAGAGAAATTAGGAGGGATCAAGTCATCCTGGACTCCTAGAATCGATTGGAGAGCATATTGCAAACTTTCTAGGTTCATGCCTTCAGGGTTAGAATTAGGCTGGTTTGTTTGAAAGGGATTTCGGAAAGGAGGTCTGTAGGGTCCTTTACTTGAAGAAGCTTCTTCAGTTGACCTTTTTATATCTATGACTTGATTATATAACTTTTGTACAACTTTGGTTAGATTTTCCAACTCAGAGTTTTCGGGTTGTGTTTTGTTTTGTGTAGGCCTGGGAAGAATTTCAATCTTTTTTTTAGAAGAGGAAACAATCTCAGTTTCGTTGCTAGAGGAATATTTAAGGCTAAGTATATCTTTTTCAATTTGAGTATCCTCTTCAAAGGCTTCTCACAACGTTGCCTTTTTGGATCTTTTCACCCAAATAGCTATACTTTGATGTAGAGCTTTAGTGTAATAAGCTATTACAAGGCTTTCTGTAGGCATAGAGTCTGTAGGGATTCTGTTCTTAAGTGTTAGAAATCTTTGATTAAAATCTTTCACTTTTTCTTTAGCGTTCATTTTTAAATTTGAAAGATCCATGATTAAGACTTCGGGAGGTTTGCCATCTCCGAACTTTTCTAAGAAAATTGACTCAAACTTTTCCCAAGATGCTATAGTGCGAGGTTGTTGGGCAAAATACCAAGTGGACGCATTACCCTCAAAGGTGTAAGGGAACAACCTATAGACTATGTCTTCATGTTCAACGTTGCGGAGTCTGATGTCCAACATAAATTTCATGATATGGTCTTCCACTATCTGTTTAGAATCGGGATCAAACTTAGTAAGCCATTTTTCTAGATGCTTAGGCAAAGGATGCTGAGGTCCAGGTACAACCACAACATCTTGGTCTAACCAAGGTCTAGCAGGGTTGTTCTGATTAGCCATTGGGGTAGTGGGTGTAGGAGGACTTGAAGGTGGGTTTCCTTCATCCGAAGATGAATCTCCCCCTGAAGGAGAAGGAGATGAGGGAGGTGGTGAAGGAGGAGGAGAAGGAGGTATCTCAGATCCTCCTGCCGCAGGATTTGTGTTTGAATCCATAGGATTCACAATGGGATCTATATCACCTAATTGGTCTCTGACTTCTGAGAAGTCTAAAGGTTGGCTCCACGGGCGGTGTGGTTGCCTAAGTCTAGCAAAGGCTTTGTGTGATTTAATAAGAGATTGTCTAAAAATTTCTTGAATATCACCGCCTGTAGGATTAGGGGTTGCTGGTTCAACTGTGATATGAGGATCTTCGGTTGAAGTAGTTGTTGTTTGAGGGGGGATGTTATCTTGTGAACAGCTTCTAGTCACTATGGGTGTGCGATTAGGTGGGGGAGGAGTCTTACGACCACCTCGTGCCATTAATCAAATTCAGGCCCTCCTTCTAGCGCCATTTGTTGACGGGCGAAACAGTCCATCCGTCAACTGGGAGAGTGGAACCGGTCCGGGGTTGTCTAAATAACCCAAGCCGTTTGGTATGGACCACCCTGACGAGTTTAATGGCTCCGTTGGCCGCTCTGAGGTCTCGTAAGGAAACCAAAGAGAAAGTGATTTGAGCTAAATAATCTAAACTAAGGAAACTAGAAACTAATAAAAACAAACTAAAATAAACTAACTAACTAAATAAAAGAAATCAAACTAAAATAGAGGAAACTAGAAACTAATAAAAAAACAAACTTAACTAAACTATACTAATCTAACTATAAACTACTAACTATTATATATTTACAAGATACTAACTATGATTATAATAACTCAAATCAACAACTTAATTATCATCTATGATCTTTCTTTATTCACAAATATACAATATGAACAAATTACATATTTGATTAAAACCTGTGAAACTAATGTGTTCGTTGCCCTGAGACAACCAAGGGTTTCTTTTTGGATTTTATGATTTATGAACCCAAAAAAAGAAGGCTAACTGAAATTAAACAATCTAATCTAAATGTAACTAAACTACTAATTAATCAAAGCAATAAACATCTAACTAATTAACCCGGAAACGCTCCAAGTTTGTCCTGTGTATGATGGCTTCTTAAGCTGGTTGGAGGAAGAAATTCACACCATTTATCCCTTAAGCTTCTCACAAAGGATCAGCTATGATGCTTCCTGAAGTAAGTTGCAGGACAAACAAGACATAAAAGAAATCATAGCAGTCTTTAGATTATAAACTTCTGCAAAAGGGAAACCTATTATGCAGCAAATCCATATATGATAATTCAATTCATAAAGAAGACAAAGCTATCATTCATAAACTGAATCCTTAACTATTATGTCTTTTATCAAATTGGAAGCAATAAGGAATGCATAATAATAAGAAATTATATCACTTGAATTTGATTTAGATAGCAAAGTAATACTAAACCAGACACAAAATGATATACAAAACTTGGAACAAAGTGTCGATATATTGAAAAGCAAAAGCTATAACAACGCATCAATTCTGCTCCAGTTCGAATCAAGATCACATATCCTTGTTCTCCCCAACTGAGGATTGTCTTTTGTTACAAAATCAATAGGTTTAAATAAGTTTTTCACAAGGTGAAACATCCTTGTGAATAATAGTAAACAGTTTTACAAAATCTGGGAATCATCCCAAAATCCCTTAAACTATGTAACTAAAATGCAAGTGAACTCTGTAGATCATCCCCTAACTGCCCACAGTATCCATTGCAAATTCAAATTACCCTGCAATAGACACCAGAATCAAGTTAGAAGATTGTTTTATTCATAAAATAATAACAAAATTGATTCTATAGACTTAGCTACAAAATCGTTTGATTCTGTAGCTGGTCTATAATAGTAAATGACCAGATATAAATCAAATCAAATCGAACCTAATCACTTAGCAATAATCAACACATTACTAATGATTAGATCAAATAAAACCGAACAGAATATAATCGAAACATAGTAGAGACATAATTGATACAAAATAGGAATGCCCTGTTTTCCAATTGTTCTCAAAATCGAATCAAAAATGTTCCAAGAATTCCATCAATAACAAACCAAATCGTATGAGATGAAAACCATCATTATTGATTAACATATGATTCATATCATTACCAACATAGAAAGCATTAACGATTTCACACATCACTGTATCCATAGAATCCAACCACAGTTTTCATTTGCTACGTTTCAAGTAATTTACAAGTAAACTCGTAACTATAATTGACTAATTGAATCACAACAGCCGATCAATATCGTTCTATTAAAGATACGATGCACGAATTGCTTCCAATGTAATCGGACTAAATCCACAAATATCGACTCAACAGTCTTCACGTTAGATCGCAGGGTTTTGACAGAGTCATCAAACGAGACGTTAAAATATAGACACAAATCAAAAGATTTGATACAATCAACCCATTCCTGTAATCAAATCGAAATACAACTCACATCGTGACAATTGTTATCCATTCAAAATTTGATTATGAAACAGATGATATACGAATTGGTCCCAATATAGAAATTATAATTAACACAGTCAACCAATTGGTTCATTGCATCGCGCAAGATATAATCAAATCGAACAGAGATATCGTTTGTGTTTCAAAAATAGAAAAGATATCAAATAACAACATATTCAAATCAAACTAAATCTAATTACAACCAATCCAACTAAATTGATAATCAAAACTTATGCATGACAGAGCAGGTCAAACATATAAACAGAGCTTGTGACGACGATGTATAAAAGGGGGAAAATTATACCATTACAGTTGCTGAAACTAAGTCAATCTTGAATTGACAATTGCAGTAGCAGACTCAACATTTTTTAACAAGATTGATCCAGCAGTCCATTGATTTTTATCATTAGGATGCACCTTTGCGTTCTGACCAGTGAGCATTGCCACTTGTTTCTCCAACTCGTGAATTTTGGATTGCAGTTTAGGAATGTCCAAATAGTATCTCTCTAACCACAGTCCACACTGGTCGCAAGGTGAAGAAACCTTTTGAGCAGAAGGGGGGTTTGATGATTCCCCGAGGGTTTCATGAGGTGGCTTGATACCAGGGAAGTCAAGGTTATATTGAAGACAAGGAGGCAAGTTATCTATGAAATCATAAGGAGGTTCGTCACCACAGAAGCCCTCTTCGGCGAGAAAAATCTCAATGCTCGAATCAGAGTCCTCGCTGACCATGATCGGCTATGTTTTGGCAGGAGGTTTAAACTTATTTCTCTCCATGCGAGAGATCATCCTTGCATTTTTCTTGTTTCTAGCAGTAGTCTTTGCCCTAGCCTTTGTGGTTATGGGCTTAGCAACTTTAGTCACATCCATAGGCGAATTCACAGGTGAGTCGTGTTTAGGTTCGGGTAATAAAACACTGTAGGGAACAGGGGTAGACTTAGTCTCAGTCACCACAGGCTTATCGACCTGTGGAGGACT
>CBVK0102885952.1:0-11007 GCA_900067695.1 Picea abies | reverse complement strand
ATCAAACCAACATGGAAGAGGCTAGTGTCAGCCTGACTTCGCTTGTACCTCTTAGCCATTTTAAATAAACTTCGGTGTAGATAATGCGGCATTCTAAGCTCGAAACCCATAAACACCATCAATAAACATAGATGAAACATGAAAACAAATCCATACCTGCCTTCACAAGTAACGAATTGCTTGATAATCATCAAGAGATCATACCAGCGGGGTTTCAACATCTTCGCAGGTAAACCTTTGTTGCACGACCTCACTGTCCGAGACCGAAATAACAATGTCCATGGGACATCATTTACCTTATAACTTTTGGACCATTTTTGTCCCTTGACAGGAAAGCTAGTTGCCAGGCTGAGAGATTGTTCAGTAATTTCAAGCTGGACATCTCCAACTTTGGCTTGGTAGCCATCAAATGACAGTGAGAATTGTCGAGCAATAGACATATTAAAACCATCGAACTTCCTTATAAACGAAAGCCACCTGAATTCTTCAAGGTCACTGTATGCACCATCGAATGTCAACAGCGCTTGGCATCCATTAGGTTCGGCCCTCACAACAGGAGCCATAACCTCTGCTCATGGTAGTGTTCACACCGAATGAACAATGCGCAGAGTGAATACCATAGGGTTTCAATAGTTTGAATGCTCGACGAGACTGGAAACAACTCCATGCGTGCGAAGGTGGTGGGATTACCATCGCCACGCATTTCATTAATGACCTGTACAGATCTGTTAAAAGCATAATCACTTAAAACAACGTATCAATTAACGAACAGGTGGATCATCACTTCTACGTGCCATTCATCCGAGTCAGGATCAAGTGATTGATCAATGCGCTTTCGAACCTTTGTTATTACACCTTGTAAACTTGCCAATGTATTTGGTGCACATTATAATGTTTGCATTCCAATCTTTTGAGAACATTATGATCCAAAACTTTTCATTTAATGTATGAGTGAAAGAAATAATAAAGATAAAAGCAATAAGACCAAATCCATTACCATTTTCATAAGATCAGAACAAAACCAATAACTTTTATGCCCAAAGGTTTAGGAATCAAATATATCCAAATGCGCAATCAAGGTAAGATAATTATCAATGACATAAGTTCGAGACAACCTTTAGCAGTCATGTAATAAAACAGTGGTCAAGTGTCATTCAGCAAATCAACCAAAAAAAGACGACAACCTTGGCAACGAAAGAGGTGTTTTCACACTTTGTGAAAACTGAATCGAAATCAAATTGTAATTGTCACAAAAATGAGATGAATGTCTAGAAGCACAATGCGACAATGATTTTTCGTAATACCATAAGGGGTGTAGGCAGCTTTTTGAGAGCAATCAAAAAAATGGGTTGGCTGCCAACATGACGTCTTTCAGTAGTGAGCACATTATTTCTTTGTTCTACAGATTTAGTTATGGCATATTTTTCCTTACTCGTTCTGGGTGGTCAATTTTCTTCCTTTGTTTTTGTAGGTTTGTTGTTGTTATTTGTTGTACATTTGACAAACTTGATGGGTTATTCATTTCTTGGCTTGCCACTACTTGATCCCTCTTCATAACCCAAACCAGTTTTCAACTTTGGATTCCTTTGCTGATTCAGGATGGTGGCTAATCCTTATGAGGCTTTGATACTTGACAGATTTTGATTATACAAGGCTTGAAACTTCTCCATCTCTTTCCTAGTATTCACTACTTCTTGTTCTAATGCTTCACATCTTTCTTTATTTTCTGATAATTGTCGTTTCATAATGTATTCGATTTTCTTTGCCTCTTCTAATTCTACATTTAGTAGCACAAGGTCTTCCTCGGGTTTTTTAATGTCTTTCTCGAACTGTATCAACAATTGTCTTTTCTTTCTATTCTTGATTCTTAGTCTGTCAATCTCTTCCAGTGCACTGATCAGTTCTCCTTCCATGTCAACCACAACTTCTTCTTCATTAACATCACTCCATGTGTTGTTATTATCATAATCCTCTTTGGCCATTAGTATGAAGTCATTTAGTTTATCTTTAATAGAGGATTCATTGTCTCCATCATTTGAAGGGTCATCATCATTGTTTACGCAAAGACTTTTCTTCTTAAAGTTATTCTCTTTAAAGAAATTTTTGTGTTTGTACTTCTCCTCATCATCACATGTCTGATCCTTTCCCTTGTGGGGACATTTATTTGCAAAATGGCCTATCCTACCACAGTTGAAACATTTGAAAGGCAATTTACCTTTGTATTTGTCTGATCCCTTCTTCAGTCTCTTCATAAATTTTCCTTCAATTTCATCGGGATTGGAATCCTCATTCTTATTTTCTTTAAATGATGCTTCTCTAGAGGGGGTTTTATCTTTAAATATTCTCATTTCATATGCAGACAAAGTTCCTAGAAGTTGATCAAACTCCAAGGTTTTTAGATCATTAAGTTCTTCTATAGCAGAGACCTTCGGGTTGAACCTATCTGGGAGAGATCTCAAGATTTTCTAAACTAAAGAGCGTTCCTCAATTTTTTCACCAAGTGATTTCATTACATTTACCATTTCTTTTACTCTCAGAAAGTATTTTCCAATAGCTTCATCTTCCTTCATCTTCAGTTGTTCAAACTGTATTCTGTAGGTTTGAATCTTGGCATCCTTTACCTTCTCATTGCCTTCATAACTACTAATGAGTTTGTCCCACATTTCTTTGGCAAATCCTAGGTGCATAACTTTTACGAATTCTTCTTCTGCAAGTCCACTCAAGATATCATTCATAGCCTTATTGTTGAAGCTAAATTCTAGCTTGTCATCCTTATTAGCTAGTACAACTAGCTTTGCATAACCAGTATCTACCACATCCGAGACATCTGCACCTAAATCCATTATGTAGGTTCTCATTCTAACTTTCCAGAAGGCAAAGTTTGTTCCATTGAATAGAGGGGCCTTATTGGTTGAATTTGCTTCATGGATTGACATGTTTAAGCTCTAGGATCTACCCTTATACAAAATGGGCCAGCTCTGATACCAATTGTTGAACAACTGAGAGGGAGGGGGGGGGTGAATCAATTGTTACCATGCTTAAACAATTATGCTTCTTTTAAATTCTTTACAAGGCACTAAATGATAATCACAATAATGCAGGAAAATAAGCAATGAAACATTCAACATCAATCACATATATGAGATACATAGAGACAGATATTTCCCGAGGAAACCCATAAAGGGTAAAATCCTCTTCTTCTTTATATGATAAGAATTATTTACATTATTTATATTATCATACATATGAGCACCTACTCATTGTGAGGCTACAACCTCTATTTTTGAAAGATGCAACTTGATGAGAGCACCGACTCTCTATTTTCTCTAGCACCCACTAGAAGGAAGCACCAACTCCCTGGTTTCTCTAGTACCAACTAGAAGGAAGCACCAACTCCTTGGTTTCTCTAGCACCAACTAGAAGGAAGCTACAACTCCCTCTGTTCAAGCACCCACTTGAACCTCTGAGGACATCGGTCCTCCCTAGCACCTCCATACCACCTTGGTTTATGAATATGAATCACTAAAACTTATTATAGTGATATAGTGTTCAACAATAACTTACTAGTCTCATCATTGTTCTGCAAGATTTCACTGCTCTGTCTTCCTGCATGCATCCATTGCACTTTTTTGTTCTTCTGCCTCTTGTGCTTTCTGCACCATTCCCATTCAATGCAGCTTTTTTCTTCTGTCCATTTCAGTTGTTTCACTCCACCTTCTTCTTCATACATGCATCACACCTCACTGCAACAACCACGATCGCTTCTTTGTTTGACCTTCTTATGCTCTTTGTGCATCTTGTGCATGCCCTATGTTCAATGGTTTTGCATCCTCTGCATCTCGAGTGCTCTGCATGTTCGTCATGGCAAACCTTCAGCTTCTTTGTTTTCTAATCCCATGTATCCATCATCACTGGGTGTCATGATCAAATTGCTTTGCATCACCAACAATTAAGATTCTTCATCTTCTGTTACAGTCGATCTCAACTACTCTATTGCAGTTACAGGGTCCAACGCTCATCTAGCTATTAATCGCCTCCATGAGTAGTCAGTGTTCTACTTCCAGATTCCTTGAGATCCTTCACCTCCTCTGTCAATCACCCCAAAGTGTCTTTGAGTCTTCTGGCAGAAACCATCCGTGGTTTCTAGCAGTTACACTGTGACGTGCAATAGTAGCCCTCCGATTTGACTTAATTTCATCTGCATCATTGGACGACTTTCATTAGTCTTCCATTCATTTCAACATTCCACTCTTCGACATTTTGGGATTTGTGTGATCGAGTGTCTCGACACTCCATGTCGCTATCCCCGAAATGGAGCTTGGTTTCTCTAGCTCTTTCCTCTATCTCTCGTCGATGTGACCAATGGTTGTGACAATAAACTTATTCAAAAACTGCATTTCCCAATTTCATGTTTTGGCACTTCAACATTTTGGTACTCTTGTGGTGAAGTGTCTTGACTCTCCATTTCATGGTGCCCGAAAATCTGAAACAAAGCTTGTTTGTGAAATTTCACGACTTCGGGCTTCACGATTTCAGGCCTCCTCTGATGAAGAGTCTTTACTCTTGACTCCTCCTACTCTCGGTATTTGAAACTCTGGTATGGAGTCTTTATCATTTCTCAAATTTGGGTTTCACAACTTTGAGACTCCTTATGATGAGAGTCTTCGTCATTTCCATCTCCCTGTATCCGAAATATCGGTATCCAGTACTCCAAGAAATGCGCATGTTTCAGGTTTTTTCATTTCAGCACTTTGAGACTCCTAATGATGTGAGTCTCTGACATCTCCATCTCTCGGTAATCGAAATCCTAGGTATCCAACACTCCGATTGATGTGCCTTTTTTCGGGTTTCGGGATTTCGCATTTCGGCACTTTGGGACTCCTGATGATGTGAGTCTCTGACATCTCCATCTCCCGGTAACCGAAATCTCGATATCCAACACTCCAAGCGATGTGACACAAAGAGGAAATCTATCATGAAGAGGACCACCAAGAAGAGAAGGCTCATGCTAGATAATTTGATTCTCATCAACATGAAGGAGAAATTGCTTAGGATAGAACATACCAAGACATCTGATCTTATCAATGCAGGGATGGCTATCATTGATGCCACGTTGGATCGAGCAAGGCAATATGAAAATGAACTAACCTCTACACTAAAGGATCTATATCATCTGCGTCATTTGGAAAAATACTATCAAGACTCAACGCAGGCCACGGTGTTTTTGAAGAGTGAGTTTTAGGATGCTTACGCAAAATTCACAAACAAACGAAATATTTTCACTGAAAGTATACCCGGTTTCCAAGAAGATACCCTTATGGCACTGGAAACATGCAAAGACGTGGAGAGATGGTATGAAAATGCATACCAAGCGGTAGAAATAATTGACTAAATTAGTGCAGTGTCAAAGGGCCGAGATGCAGAGGAGGATGGGATTCGAGTGTTAACAGATAGAAACATTTATTGGATCAGGAAAGCAGTTGATTACTAGGTAAGTATGGCCCAAGAACCTCAGCAGGAGATAAAAAATAAGTGGTTTGAGTATGAAAAGGGATGGGAAAAGATCAACCGGGAGATGAAAGGCATTGACCTCCCATAATTTTGTTCACCCGATGAATTTGTCGACTTGCATGACATATTCAAGCGACATGCAAAAAAAGACTCAACATGGGAATTAGAGATCGCACATGTGGAAATCATGGCACTAGGTCAAATACAACAATTTTTGGAGCTTTCGATCAAGGCTCATACAATTCTGCTATGGTTGAGTGCCAAAATAGTCAAATACAAAGAACAGGCAATAGAAGTCAAGGAAATTATTTCATCCTCGATGGACCAGCATAGGTTCTCGTATGAAAACACATGTGAGGATATATTCATCAAGTGCTCAGAATATGACAAAATTCATCCACTCTAGTAGAACCACGAGATGATTCCCAGAGAACAAAGAGATCAAGCACCATGTGGCGATATTTTGTTTTACTTAACTTAAACTTGTAGAAGATATTTTTAGTTAGTGATTCTTTATAAATAAATGAGTTGATGTTTTAACGAAAGTCGATGCTTTTGGGAAAGGACCTATTTTTGGGAAGTATAAAGAAATGTTTCTAAACAACCTTAATTGAGAACTCATGTTTAGGATCAGAGAAAAAATTGCATTTTTTTTTATCAAAAGCGTTATGTGATTGGATTGAGGAGGAAATACTTCCAACTTTTATTTCAGTAATTGATGTTGTAACAAGTAAGAGTTTCTGAATCTATTGAAAAATTATTTGTTTCAATATTTTTCTAGTTATTTTTTTCTTAATGATGGAAAGCAAACCAGTGTGTTAATGTTTGATTGATGTTAGAGATAAGGAAACTATTTTTCTTGCAACCATCTTATGATATGTGTATTTTTCTTACAATAATTGTATCTCATTCAATGATGAAATGTCAGCAAGATAACATATTAGGACTAAGCTTGTCATAGGTTTGAATATCTTTGTCTTCATGCTTGAGCACGAGGGTCATCCCAAGATCATCCTTCTTCCATAGTTAAGAATCCCTTCTATTAGTTGGCTTATACCAACACATATTATTTTATCAGAATCATCAAATCAAAGAAAAGGAAAAAAAAAATACAATGTTTAAGCTGAAGAAGGAACTTTCATAGGAAGATATCTTGTCAATCACCAAGCAAAACCCATCGATAAAATAGCTAGATCAAAATATCTGGAGAACCATTCCACCACTAAACATTGCAGAGTCTAATTGGGCCTCTAAAGTGGGTTTGGTTCTTGTTGTTGATTTAAAGGGATCCTAGACCCCTCAATAGGAGGACATGGCTAAGAAATCATGAGGAGAAAATATTAAGGTTATCATCCAGGCCACCAGCATTTGGAATCCTCTAAGCGGAAATATGAGAGCGAGGAAAACAAACCTTCACCTGGTGGTAGCTAAGCCGACAAATGTTTTTGGCTATGTGAAGGAGTCAGAGGGAATTTGAGTGAGAATTGGTCTCCTATACCAATTGTTCACTTGAGAATGCAACCCGAAATCCCATAAAATCCTGTGAATTAACTTGTTCAATTAGCACAAGATAGAGTCATGCATCTACGAATTTCCGCGTTGGTGTAAGGAGGGTGAATATGTTTATACATATAATTTAAAGGACCCAAGAATACTTAGGCCGAGTTTGAGAAAATCTTAACCAGGAATCAAGCATTCAAAAGGAGCAACTTAACAATCTATGAGGTCGATCCAACCAATCAGTATAAGCATTATGATGAAGACAAAATTCCAATTTATAATTACTCCTTCAATACATAACATTCTCATTGAGTTACATATTGGAAACATACATTATATGACATATTTTTGAAAAAATATATAAACCCAATAACCACCCAAGATTTTGTCCACCATGTATATAAAACAATTTTTTTTCCATCCTTCAATCAGTTTAAATTAGAAGTTTAGAGTTAAACTAACAAATCAATTACCAAATACTGTGGATAGAAGATCAAGATTTTTGAAGATGAACCACACACCAGAAGAATTTTGCACCACACCCTCCTTCAATTTCTAATCGTCGAGACTCTATCAGTACCTCCCAACCAATGCTAGGGTTACTCTTCTTTCCCCTTATACCCCCGAGCCACAAAGGGTCCATGCACAAAAAACCAAAATTCCTCTAGATCCAAGCATTCCTCTCAAGGTAGAGCCAACAATGTATCTCAAGCTTGGTATCCCAACTCTCACAAGTAAAACCATTCAAAACAATTTGGAAACATAAATTTACCGATAACCAGTGTGATCCCTTCCCCATATTGACAATTTTCTTTATAGGAATTTCCTCACTGACACATATCCACTTGCACAATTTATTTTATTTTAAATTAGATAAATTAGAATTATTTCCCCCTTACACTTGTCACCCTATCCCCAGGTTGCATCAATAATTACATATTATATTTTAATTAAAAGCCAATTTCCCTCACCTTTCCTAAATGTTCTCCTTAAATCACTCCTATTTGTTTTGTTATTCCCCAACTTCCCATTTAATGACTAACACCTTACTAAATCTTTGTTGAGTTAACTAGACTCTAGATACCACTCTATGCGTACACATATTCTTTCATGATTTATTCCTTTCTTATCTTAAATTCCAATTTGGTATTTTCTTGCACACATGTGTAATATATTAATTATTTAGACTTATTTCATTTTTCTTAATTGCTTAAATTGATTTACCTCATTTATATTTTGATTTAGTTAATAATTTTAGTTTAGCCTCTTTACAAAAACTTAGACTCATGCTTAATTAAACTTTTATTTGAAAGGATTAGAATCTTATAGGGATTTCTAATTGACAAATTACTCGTTAATTATTCATATATGACAAGGTCTAAAGATTTTCAAGGTTTGCAATTATTCTTTCAAGGTTTTCTAGGCCGACTAAATTCATTGACTCAAGTTTTTTTTAAGCGACGTGCCCTTCAAGATGCACTTTGTGCTCCAAGGGTGTCACTCGCCTTTGACTAGTTTTGGTAGCTTTTCTAGCCTTGGATTCAACACTCCATTTAGGCGACCTTCTGAGAGACTAAGGGATTATAAGGAATAAGGACTCTTCCTTATTGTGTGACCCTTAGAATCTTCGTGAGTGACTATCTCAGTCTTCCCTCATGACATCGTGGAACTATTGAACTAGGTAATCGTTAACCTACAATTCGAGCCATGACAGAAGTTATAGTACGATGTGACAGGGAAGTTGCAACTCCTCTCCCTCAATATCTAGTTTACGTGCATGGCCCCTTTACTCTTTATGTGTGTCAAATTCCAAATAATTCATCAGCCTGCATCCATCGACGAAACACTGTCAACGATCCATATACAAAATCATAATATAATTGATCATATGTCACATATGAATAAATAAAATACTCAAACCAATACTATCCACTCCTTGACTTAATATGGAGTCCCAGGAGGTCCATTGATGCCATCGACATCCATAATCTGTCAAGTATCTTGCACACTCAGGGGAAACTCATCAATAGAATCTATCAATACATATATATCAATTAAAATTAAATCACAACCATCAACATCATCATTAAAATCCATAAGAGAAATATATAAACATTTACTATAACCAAATCACTTGCACACAAGTTTCCTCAAAGAATAAGTTGATAACATGTGCTCACAAGAGAAGGATGTTACAAGTATGCATTCATGCATGAAGCCAGGATGAGAAGGGAGATAATCCTAAATGATATGATCCATTGAAGAATATGTTAATATTATGAAGTATATATCCATGTTCCCATTGAATGTAGAAGGATGTGTTCAATTTGACTCTAGAATAAGTCATCTTCGAAAATAAGTCTTAAGTATCCTTGGTTGTCCATATACATCCATGTTCCTATGACGAAAGGAAGAAGTTGGAATCTTCAGGAAGAAATGGCATGGAATCTATAAGAAGACTCCATGGACCCAAAAGCTAAACAGGAACATGAGGAAAAACATGAAGATTCCAAGAAAGAAAGAAAATCCAAAAAAACTGGTTATTATATCGAGAATCATAAGACTACCATCTTGGTTTGAACCCACTAGAAGCAATCTAGCAGAAGAAATGGAAGTTGTGATGATGAACAGTGTATGAATGGAATCATTGCGAGATCTTGAACTAGGGGTTATTCTAGAAGGAGGAAGAATACTATGATGAAAGCTTGTTCCAGTAAACCAGATATATGTCTTGCAGTATCCATAGATTGAAATTTACATGTAAAATAATGTTCTTCCAAATAAAGAAAATTGAGAAAGAAGCTTATACCAAAAAGAGACTCATGTATGCAAATGGAAGAAGACTTTGTATGGATTCAATCAACTTGATGCAAAGTATCTCATATAGAACATAAGCGTGGTGAAAACTTTATATGGAAGAGATAGTGTATCAAAATGGTTACTCAAAAGTCCAGTATGTTGGATTGTTAATCCATGAAAAACTCCCATGATGACAGATCTGAAAAAGTTGAGAGACTCTAATACAGTAGACATGTATTTGTATCGAAAATTGATGGGCTCATTAATGTATTTGGAGAATACTCAGCCCGATATTTTCCTTGTGGGATGTTTGATTTATGATATACATCTACATGGATTTATCAATTCAAATTGGCCAGGGAGTGCAGATGAAAGAAGAAGTTATACTTGGATATGTTTTAGTTTGATCTTTTCCACGATGTCATGAGCTAGCAAGAAACTAAATTATGTTTTAATCAACACTATAGAAGCAGAGTATATTGTAGCTTGTGATGCTTGTACATAAGAAATAAGTTGATTTTTGGACCATCTGATCAAGTGTTGAATTCAACCATGATATATTGTAATGATAAGAACTATGTGAAGATTTCAAAGAAAAACGTGTTCCATGATAGACTGAAGTATATTGAGATCAATCATTATATCTCCAGTATATCTCCAGTATATCTCAATCCTTGGTTATGGTTTGGAATTTTTTCCTGGTACACTAGCTCTTGAGAGAAGTATGTTTCCTTGGTTGGCTATTGGTTCTAGCATTTTCTTCCAAAATTATTCTCTCTCTCAAGATTAAGCTTCTCAGGGGTGGCCTTTGTGCCTATGGTTGGCTGACAATATTTCTATATTGTCTATGCTTAAACAAGGGCACCTATTTTTCTAACACATACTAAAACTAGGTGTACTCGTGGAATGAAAATATGGTATTGAGGGCATCCCCCATATGGAATGATTGGATGTCAAAGGAATAGATATGGGAGTACCCATCCCACTACGTGGTGGAAGAAGATGGTCATCGTGACTTCTTCGAACACAGATGAGGATGTACATGTCAGTCCTCCCCTTTTAGAAGACCCATTAGTGATTTCCATTGTATGAGGATCGTTAAGGTATAAAAAAGAATCGCCAAATTGTGTATTCACTCAAATGAGTAAAGCATCTATGATACCAAAAAAGGATCAGCCACACACACACACACACACA
>CBVK0102885944.1:0-10685 GCA_900067695.1 Picea abies | reverse complement strand
TTAAATTGCTCTATTACTGATTCACCCCCCCTCTTAGTAATCCAACACCCGGTCCATCTTACATTGAATGACCTCCACTATTATTACATCATCGTGGGCCCTTCACCCCCTCATTATTGATCCATAAACGAGGGACTTATAGCCCACTCACTTCACCAACATGGATCCTATGCACAATAAATTTCTTGCATCTATTATGACTCTATTATAAGACTTTTATAGAGTGCTCTATATTCTAGAGGTTACTAGGCCTCTATCCTCTACCTTGTACAAGGATCTTCATTCCTCTATTGGATAAAAAATTTGTGTTCTCTTTCAAACCTCTGTTACAAATTGGTTGGCTAGCTCCTTCTTCGTGTAGCATATACTCTTATAATGGCTACAAGGCCTTCTTTTTGCAACCAATGGTGAGAAGCCACTACAATCCCCTTTGGGATATATCCCTCAATGGAAACATGGTAGCATATACTCTTATAATGGCTACAAGGCCTTCTTTTTGCAACCAATGGTGAGAAGCCACTACAATCCCCTTTGGGATATATCCCTCAATGGAAACATGAGGATGGAATATTTTTGTTATGGGTTATATTGTTGGTTACTTGCTTGTGGTGGCTAGAAAGTCTTCTCTTCCTTCAAGTCTTCTTCATTTCTCTTTTTTGAAATGAATTCAAACCTCTCTCTACTAGTTATTAGCAAGAAAGACCATGGACTTGGTGAAGATTATTTGAATCCACAAAGATCATTGAGCTAAATTGATGTGGCTAGTGTGAAAGTAAAGGAATTCCTCAAAATTGATGTGCCAGTAGAAAATTCATAAGAGGAACATTGTTCATTCTCTAAGACAAAATGTGTATGAAGCTCCGAAAACTGTAAAGAAATAGTGTATCCATAAATAGTTATCCACGCAGCGAAATATCATAATTCAAAGTTGGGCCTTTGCCTCTGTTCAATAGTGATCATATGGTAGGATATTTAGACACTTAGGAGTTAGTTAATATCAACTTGGAATAATGTTTCATTAGGTTAAAGTGTGTTTCTTTAGTATGCATTAGTATGCTTCTATAATCGGATGGTCATGATATGTTCTAGACATAGAGTGATATGATGGATCATATTCTCCTCAGTCTTAATGGCTACATTGATCTGTGGCTTAACACTTGATTAGTCCATGATATTGATTTAAAGAGCATGGATGGTCATTCACTGATGATCGATTGTGAGAAACTCTCTTGTAATATTTTTCTTTTGCATTAATGAATTGCCTCAAGTGGCCACATTGGATGGGCCTGTGGATGTTTCCCCATTGGGGTTTTACCATGTAAAAACATCAATGTTGATATCTAATATGGTTGTGTGAGTAGTTATTGAAGGTATTTTTCCTCTATTGGAATACCCTGTGTTGTCGAACATGGCATCAAAGCATGTTTGAAGACTCGCTCATGTTGTAGATCAAGATATTGAAGTTGTGTTGTTGCATCTATGGATTTTCTATTTTCATACATTTTTGGGATGAGAGGGATATTCCATTCCATTTGGAACACTCATTTAAGTTAGAAATGATTTTAATTTCACTTGAAGAGGTTTCTGTTTGCCAAATATACGACCATTTCAGTAAGATATGGAGGTATAAATCTTGAATATGCCCTTTAAAAAAAATTTACAAAGATAATATTTTGGTTTTTTGTTTGTGTTTTCAGGTTTCTACTCTTTTCGATATGCATATTCTATTTTCCCTTCCCTCTACGCGATCTCAGTAAATCAGAAACATAGTGGAAAGTGTTTTCTTATCTATGTATGCTCTTTGTCATGTGCTTTGTGTGATCTCGACAAATCAAAAACAAAGAGAAAACTTGCATTTTTCAGGTAAGCTAACCGAGATCTGACCTCTTGTTTTTGTCAAGAAGTTAAATATTTTTTGTTTGTGAATGCATGAAAATAAGTTTCTTTAAATCACACACCTTGAGGGGGAGCTCCAACAACAACAAAAACAACAACACCCCCATCCTCCTTAAGATTGTAATGTGTTTTTCACTATCTCACTTGGTTGAAAGTTGTTTTTTTTAGTATTAGGTCTTGAGTTCAAGTCTCATTTTTGCTACATTTTGAAAAATTTCATGCATTCATTGTAAAGTGCATTTCACTTAAATTATAAGAGTGAATCACTATAAAGTGGATTTAAATTTTATTTTTTAGCTACTTTTTACATGCAACTTTAATTTACAAAGTAACTTCATGGTCAAAGTGATTCTCACTTATTCTATCAAATAGGTCACTTCATAAGTAACTTATTTGTTAAAAGTGAGATTATAAAAAAGTTAGTGGAGGGGAAACACCACGCAGACCAACATCTACTTACCACATGGCTCTTGGTTACCGTTTATGTCTTTTTTCAAAATGGCATAACTTTCACACCCAAAGTTTGTTTTCAATGCTGTTTTTTTTAAACATCCTATTGTTTCGAGAGATTTCCATCCAGACCATCAATTTCATATTTTAAATCTATATTCTCTACCTATTTTAATATGGATTCTCTCAATGAGAGTTTTCTTACTAATACCAACTACTTTTCATCGAAATGTCATATGGAAGATGTACTAAGAAGTAAAGGATTGTACCAGATTACGTTGGGGAAATAACAAGAACTCACTAATGATGAAAATAAATCCAAATGAGATAATAAGAATGATGAAGAACATGGAACACTCAAAATGTCCATCTCTCTTCATTTAAGGTTTCACCTTCAAGGAATTGATGCCCTCGATGAATCTTGGGAAAATCTTCAAGCTCTGTTTGGTAAACACAATATTATTTGAGCATGCCAGACATAAAATTAGTTAATTCCTTTAAGTCCAACTAATTTTCCTTGCATTGAAGATTAATTATCTAAGTTCAAAACACCTATATTGTTACGTATAGACTACAAAATAGATATGAAGGATGACCACTGCATATATGTTATACTTGCTAAGATTGGTAGTGCATATTCTTTCTTTGTATCTACCTTTTATGCCACCGGAGAATCTCTAGGGAGTGATTATAAAGAACCCTCTCTTGATTCTTTTTGTGATTCTCTTATTCAAGAGAAAGATAAGATTGTGAAACTTGGATTGATTGGTACTTCTGGTACATACAACAAAGCCTTAGTGGCTCAACATAAAGATAAATCCAAGAATCCCAATAAGAAACATCCTCGCCACAAAAACAAGAAAAACAAGGGTCCCAAACCCTCTCAACCAACTTCTACTCCTAATGGTGACAAAGGAGCAAAGTCCAAAAGTAAGAAGACTAATCAACATTGCAAATTTTGTGGGAAATATGGTCATGTGGAGTATAAATGTTTTAAAAGGATGGAATCCTTAGAAGCAACGATGCAGAAGAAAAATCATTATTGAGTCTTCTTCTTCTAACTCTTCTTCTCATGGACATGAACTTTCTACTTCTAGTTTCTCGTTCAATGGAAATTCTACTTCTTTCTTTGATGAGTGGTTTATTGATTCTGGAGCATCTTGTCATGTGGCTAAGGATAAATCCATATTTTCTTCTCTACACGAGTGTAATACCAAAAAACTATTTGTTGGTGATGATATATCTCTTACTATTGTAGGGTTTGGAATAGTTCAGGTAGATAATGGTCATTTCAATGATGTATTATGCATTCCTAGTCTTTCCTGCAACCTTCTATCAGTGTATCATATCACTCATTCATGTGAAGGTAAAACCGTAGATTTTTCACCTCACCAAGATGTAATCAAGTATTTAAAAGATCCTAAGCATGTCCTTGAAACTGGAATTATCGATTATATTACTAGGTTGTACAAGTTTGGTAACTTTGTGTCATCATCTTTTCCATCAGTATTTGTTGATCATAGCGATGACTTGAGAAAACTTTGGCATGAGCGGTTTGATCATATAAACTATCTCTCAATGTAACAACTATGTAATCAACACACCATGACCGGTCTTCCTCTTGTTTCTTATAGAGATGGTGTTTGTGTTGGTTGTGTTCTCGAAAAACATCATCAGGATAGATTTAAAAAACATGTCTATTATCATGCCTCGACCCCTTTGCATCTTGTTCATAGTGATTTTTGTGGTCCACTTTCTTTTCCTTATTTCTCTAGGTGCAAGTATTTCTTAACTTTCATTCTTCATATGCACTTGGATTTACTTATTAAAACTTAAGAGTGATTTTTTGGACAAGGATTTCATTTCATTTACGGTGAGATGCATTGTATCATTTTGAACGACCAGGTGCATCCCTACCATTATACCACCAATGATGAAGAACTTAACCTACTTTTTGAACTTTTTGCAAGCCTTCAATATCATGTATTCCCACCTCTTTATCTTTTTTTCACCAACCCAAAAAATGGTTTGATCTTGAGCCCCTCGTCTCATCTCTTCGTTCAAATTGTTTGCACAAAAGTACATTTGCTTCAACTTATCCTACTCGGTATGAGTAGCACCTATTGATAGTGTAGAAATGGCCATTGATGTTGAGTGAAGCGAATAAGTCCTTTTGTTTTCCCGCCAAACAAAGTAATGAATCCAAACCATTCCTTCTTAGTTCTCTTAGGTTGGTGAGATATGGTAAATAACGAGCATCCAATGAACATAGCATTAAGAGATACTCTCATGTTATATTCCAACTATTATGTATATAATAATAGACGTACTATTGTCATCCACCCGACTCATTAGCTCAACTTTCACCCTTCCCTTTATTGTTTCTATTCCTATAGTGAATAGTGAGGTAATATGGATAAAGTACTATTATATAGTAAAGGAACCACCTAAGTGGGAAAGTCAACTAGAATGGTATTATATATAATATTATAATCAATAGTTGATTGAATCTCACTAGTGGCAAGGCCTATTACATACCTAATATCCTAGGTCGAATCACCATCATCAATCGCATTTGAACCAATGCATCCACCAAGGTCCTTGTAGAAAAATAATTAGGACATCAACTTCAAAGGTTAAGAAAATATAATGGAGGTGAATATGTCAACAACAAATTTACAACTTACTGCACTGCATAGGGAATTCATATGCAAAATATTGTTCCATATACACCACAAAAAAATGGTGTTTCTAAGAGAAATAAATACACATTAAAATAAATGACAAATTGTATGATCCAATCTAAGGGATTAAGTCTTAATTATTGGGTGGAATCCATTAACTATGCAAATTACATAGTAAATTGCACTCCCACAAATGATTTAAAAAATATAACACCAGAAGAAGAATGGAATAAAATTAAGCCAGATGTAAGCCACTCCATGCATTTGGTAGTGTAGCATGGGGTCACATTCTTGATGAGAAAAGGAAAGCATTACATCTTAAAAGTGAGAAGTGCATTTTTGTTGGATATTTTGAAGATGTCAAAGGATACCGACTTCTTCAACCTCATTCCAATAAAACTATTATTATAAGATATGTTAAATTTGATGAAAATATTTTGTCTTGTGAGCCTAATTTCACATTTGCTCCATCTTTAGCATGTGAGACATCTTCGATGTTTGTGTCATATTCTCTTCCTATTCTAGTTTCTTCTTCTTCAAATGATGAAAGTGAGGATGAAAATATACCTCTTCATACTCACCTTCCTCTAGATGAGTCCATTGAACATGAACCTACACCAACACCATCGCTTTCTAGATGGGTCCATTCACCATGAGAAGTAACTGGTGATATTTCATTGATCCTCCAGTTTAGCATCAAACATCTTCATACTTCCAACAAGCCTCTTCTCTTTTAGCTCAAGTTTCAAAGACTCGTGATCAAAAAACATCTGCAGAAGCTTTAGGACATATAGATTGGGACACTATAATGACTGAAGAATATAATTCCTTAATGGAGAACGATACTTGGGATCTTTTACCTCTTTTGAAAGGAAGAAAACTTGTCATATGTAAATGGGTGTATAGAACTAAGTATGCATCAAATGGAAATGTTGAAAGACACCGACTAGTTTCCAAAAGATTCTCTCAAGTTGAAGGAATTGACTATAATGAAACCTTTATTCCAGTAGAAAAAATGAATTCCATCCACCTTGTTCTATCCCTTGTTGGCTCACATAAATGGGAGATCTGGTAGATTGGATGTTAAGACCTCCTTCTTGCATGGGGATTTGCAAGAATAAATATACATGGAACAAGATCTTGGTTGTGTCCATAATGAATCTAGCCTTGTTTTTCACCTTAAGAGATATATTCATGGTATTAATCAAGCTCCTCAAGCTTGGTATGCCAAAATGGATAACTTTCAACTTGAGACCGAATTTTCTAGATGTCAATATGACCCTAATGTCTATACCAAGAAAGTAGGAATCCATCTCATAACACTTTTTCTTTATGTTGACGACCTTATACTCATTGGTAGTGACCCTAAACTTTTAACCCATGTGAAAACTAGCCTTAAAATGAATTTTGAAATGACAGACTTAGGCTATTTTCACTATTTCCTTGGCCTCCAAGTATTGCAAACCAAGGAAGGAATTTTTCTTTCCTAATATAATTATGCTCATGACCGTCTTCACTTCTTTCACATGGATTATTCTAAACTAGCCCCTTCTCCCTTTTAGTTTGGATTCAAACTTGCTGCCACCTGTCCTATTCCCAAAGTTGATGCCACTTTGTACCATCAATTAGTTGGTAGCCTCTTATATTGAATCATACTTGTCCTGATATTTCTTTTGTTGTTATTCTTGTTTCCCAATATATGAAAAAACCCCATGAAATCCATTGGAAAGAAGCTAAAAGGATACTTCAGTGTGTTTGGAGTACAATTCAATTTGGAATTTACTATAGTTCAGGGGGACTCCTTTGTTGGTTGGTTTCACTTATTCAAATTGGATCGATGACCCTAATGATCGAAATTAGACTGCAGGTTATGTTTTTAGCCTTGGTTCTAGACCCATCACTTGGGATTGTAATAAACAACAAGCTATTTGTCTCTCTTCAACAGAAGAAGAGTACCAAGCAATGGTAAATGCAAGTCAAGAAGCCTTGTGTCTTTGAAAAATTATTTTAGGGTTTGGATTCCAACAACAACATCTGACCACCCTCTGGTGTGACAATGAGTTTCATAAAGCTCACCAAAGATCCATTTCAACATCAGTGCAAAAAACACATCGATATACACATGCACTTCATCATAAAATCGAGTCCTTCTTGTTGATATTATGGTAATTGCAGGAGGTATCAACGTCCATGTGTAACCTCTGACTAGATTAGAATATTATGGAAGCTAGAGAAACCCTAAAAATATGTGTAGAAACCCTAGACGACAAGTCATCTCAATAAAAGAATTAATGATAAAGTATTATCCTCTAGAAAGAGAAGTCAACCTAGACAATTGACAAGGAACACTATAAATAGAGGGTGCTTGAGCTCATTTGGACACACACTCTCTCACACTCAAGATAAGTGGTGCACAAGTCTAGAGGAGGAGGTGCAGTTGCAACGATTGTAGCTAGGAGTTGGTATTGTTTTTTGGTTTTTGGACTTTCAACTTGGTGTACTACCTTTGGAGAAAGGTGCGCTATCTCTTGGTTATCTGTTGGGTCTGGTACTGTTTCCATAATTATTCTATCTGTCAAGGTTACGGTGCTCGGGAGTGGCTGTATGCCTATGGTTGGGTGACAATATTTTGATATCATATATGGTTAAACAAGCGCATATTAATAGGTTATGGGCCCACACCACCTTCAGGACAATCGAACCGCTAGAAGGTAAAGTGGCAATTCTTTGTTAAGCTTGTTGTGGCACTAGTAGCAATTGTAGCTAGGGTTTTTGATTGTACAGTAATAGAAAAACCCTAACCTAACCTTCTAGGCACTTCAAGTGAGAAGTTTGGCATAATTCATGGACATTCTGGTGTGACGTATCCTAGTGCACTTGTTGGTACTCTCAACAAAAAAATGTCAAGGTTGAATTTTTGGGTCAAATTCAACATGTGACTGGTTAAAGTCAAAGTTTTACTGGTCAAATTCAAAATCAAAGGCATTCATGACTTACTCTATGAAGATAAAAAGAATATAGAAAGAGCTTCAAACTTTAGAGCATGGAAGACAAGGATTTGTTGGTGTTTTGGTAGCTTCAGAAGGATCTTTCCATCCTATATGACCTTTCTTAGATGCAGAGAAGATTCTAGAAGCAAGAGATCCATTGGATGACCTTTCTTAGATGCAGAGAAGATTCTAGAAGCAAGAGATCCATTGGACATATGTTGAAATACCCTAGAAGAGAAGTCGGCCCAGAAGAATAAAGTATAATGAAAAGTCACCATCCCAGAAGAGAAGTTGGCCCAGCTAGAAGGACAGGAAGACTATAAATAAGGAGGCACCTTAGCTAATTTGTTCACTCACTCACACTCTCCCAACTATAAAGAAGCAAGGCACAAGATTGGAAGAGGTGACGCAGTAGCTGCAATTTCACAGTTTATTATTTCCAAGTATTTTGGTATCTCTCTCTTATGCAATACTCCTTGAGGAGGTGTGCTACCTTTGTATAGTTTTGTAGTTGCAGCTGGGGTGGTATTTCTGGTTAAGCTAACACTTGTGCTAGGGTTTATATGATTGGACTTTCTTTGTGAACATAATCTATCTAAGAAAAGTTGTTGGGTTTTTCCCCCATTTGGGGTTTTCCTAGGATAAATCTCTTGTGTTATTTATGTCTCTTGTTTATGTTTCTACTAATCAATACATGATATATATGTTAATGGAAAAAAATTAAAAGAACACTAGTAACACTAATGTTCTGTAAATAAGGAAAATCCAACATGGTATCAGAGTTGGTTACCTTCATAACAGTTTGACCACCAGAAGGAAGATCGGTACAACGACACCTTGCAGCTGCAATACTTTTTCAAGATCATTGAGAACTATCCTAGGGACGTTGGGAATAATTCCTTTACAAAGTAGTGTGCCCTAACCTGGCGCACCCCCTGAAACCCTCAGCGCGTAGTTTGGTGAAGTTTAAAAAATCAAGTTTTTTCAGTGCTAGGGTTTCTATCGGTGAAAATTTCAATGAGTATGAGAGTTGAGGATAGATTGGATGGAGAAGATAACTTCATATCCTGGAAGCATATAATACAACTCATTCTAGAAGAGAATGAATTATTGGATCACATCAAGAAGATGCTTTCGGAACCCAAAGACGAAGAAGCAAGGGAAAAGTTCAAGAAGAATGAAGTCAAGGACAAGAGGATCTTGACAGAATCAATCAAGGATCACCTGATACCCAATGTATCAGAACTAAAGACTACAAAAGATATGTTTGATTCCCTAACTAGACTCTATGAAATAAATAACACCAGTCAAAAGATTACCCTACGACATCAACTCAGAAATGTGACTATGAACAAGTTGGAGACGATAGCCAACTTCTTTACAAGGATCTCACAGATCAAAGACTAGTTAGTATCCATTAGAGATCCAATAGAATATTATGAACTAGTAACCACTACAATAAATGGTTTCCATCCCTCTTGGGACCCATTTTTCCAAGGAATTTTTGCAAGAAGGAAGTTACCCAAGTTTGACAAGTTATGGGTAGATTTCTCTCAAGAGGAATCTAGATTGATGTCCAAGAAACAAAAGGTAGATGATGAGGAAAACCAATCACTTGCCGCACAAGTGAAGAAGAGAAATAAAATGGAAGAAGGAATCCAGAAGAATTCTAAGAGACCTCATTAAAAGAAGGATGTGTCAAAGATCAAACACTATAATTGCCAAAAGTTGGGACAATATGCCTTTCAATGTCCAGATAGAAATGAAAAGGAAAAGAAGAAACACCATGCACATGCAGCAGTTGCAGAAGAGCACTCAAATACATCAAAGGATGAATAAATTTTATTTTAGAAAATGGTGTTTCCATGCATATGAACGATAGAAGGAAACTCAGGAAGGAAAACAACGCCAAACTCTAGGTTTGCATATCAAGTTTGATATTTTATATTGTTGTTTCTTAAGTAAGTGTTGTACCTAGGATAACGGTCTTTACATATTTATTATTTTCTATTGCTATCAAATGTTTAGGTACACCTGAATACTTTCGGTATGACTACCATTAAGAAAATGCTCATTGTTCATTATTTATGATATACTTGTCTGCAAGATGAAAATGATATCCTCTAGGAGATGTTCTTGATTACTAACCATTCCATGGAGGTTACCATGAAAATGTTATTCTTGTATCTTGTTCTGGTTAGGTCATAGGTGATAGCTCTGAGAAGGATCTATGATGACGATTGTAGGATGCAACTATTTAGACAGTCTCTAGTTGAGACATAGAATTGTGTACATGAACGTACACACCCATGTGAAGTAGAATATGAATAAGAGTATCTCTTATGAAAATTGATTGAGAGGAGCAGAAGGCTCCAAATATGACCGTAAAACTAATTTGACTACTCTTCAGATCATCAAGAAGAGTCAATAGTGCTAGAAGGGACCTACCTAGAAATGATGTAGTAAAACCAACATGTTCTTGTGATACCTTGCATAATGCAAGGAGATACATATGCATGGAATTGATAATCCATACTATGAAAAGAAGCAGATGACTCCACCAGTGGTGAGGCAGACATCCCCACCAAGTACCATCTCAGAAGGAGCTATATTTTAGAGGGAGTCAACCCTTAGGATCCAATAGGGAGGAGAAACCTCCCAGTAC
>CBVK0102885931.1:0-25187 GCA_900067695.1 Picea abies | reverse complement strand
TTGTAATAATACATTATTTTAAATGGAGGTTCACAACCTGGGGTGTTACAGAGATTGATGGAGTGTGTAATGGATGGAGGGGGTGGGAGTCTTGTGGGATACTGAGAGACATTTGAAAATTTCTAGAGGAGAGGGAGTATGGTGGGGGGTATATAATTAGTGAGGTTCTTGGGCTTAACATGGAGGGACAAACATAGAGAAATGTCTATGTGTTGAATGACATGGTTATTTTCTTCTTTCCCAGGACGCAGCGGGGGGGAAATGTGATACATTGAAGTAAGAACATAGGTATGTCCTTCATGTTGAATATTGTACTGATGGGATTTGGCATGGTACACGGCTTGTTGGTCTTGTTGGTATGGGAGACCTAGCAAGAGGTCAACATAGTCTATTGTTGGTCTTGTTGGTATGGGAGACCTAGCAAGAGGTCAACATAGTCTAAAGTTGAAACATCACAGACCACGGTGTCGCGAAAGGGACTAATGGAAAAAGTTACTATGCAACACTGGATGACAGTGATGTGGGTTCCTCTGTTTTGTACAGATCCAAGTTAATAGGGATTTGTGTGGGCGGTGGTTGGAAATTTCATATGTTGGACTAAGTCTTGGGAGACTAGATTCTTTTGGCTGCCATTGTCCAAAATGATAGTGGCGATTTTATGCTCAATTTGGAAGTTATGCATAAAGAGGGGAACGTTAGTGTGACCCGGTTCGGGCATAGTCATGAGAATGAGGGATGGGTCGACTTTGGTGGGGTTGGTGAGAGAGAGGAGACTCAGTGGGTGTGACCACTACAACCAAGGTTTGATGGGGGCGGATATTTTTATTGGCTCAACATTCTACAGAGTTGATAGAGTTGGTCTTGTGAAAAGGACACCAATCTATATTTTTTATCGCCGAAGAGGAAGAAGGATAATGTTGAGGATGAGAGGGATGCAGGTTAGCAAACTTGGTTCAATTTGGAAGATATCAGATTTGAGGGTTTACCTTACGTTCTACGGCTAACGCTCGTAAGACCACCTTGTCTAGAGAGGATCTTTCAAAAAGATCAACTTCGCGATGGAGAGGCAACAAAATACTAGCATTAAATTTGATGATTAATACCTCGTCATGATCATTTTTATGGAGTTGTAAGCACAACCTGTAGAAGAAAACAATCCTTGTACGAACTAAGTTTAAATTTGGTGGAGCTGCAATCACTTGGAGAGAAGATTTTGAAGATTGCCTGGGGGATAGAAGCGCTCATTCAAGGCATGGTAGAAAGCGTCCCAAGAAGTAATACAACTAGTTTTCGGAGATGGTGGTGTATCGATCTCCAAGACCAATTTAGATTGCTCCAATTGAGTGTCCCACCAAGTTTGATCTATCCCTTCAAGCTGTAGGATGACGATTTGTAATTTAGTGGATTCTTCCATCTTGGGGGAAGTCTTGAAGTATGTGTAGAGGCTAAAGATCCAAAAATCGACCGTCCTGCCATTCATTTTCCCAAGAAAATTTGGTAAATGAAAGCACGTGTCCAATTGCATGGTCACTAGAGTCCGACGATGTTGGAGTCGAAGTTACTCATGGAGAGTTAGCACCAATTCTTCAACTGGCTTTGATGTGGCTACACTGGAATCTTCACTAGAGACTTCTCTTTGTGGCGGCATGGTTTGCAATCATGGAAAAGAGGGAGTATATCCTCTTGAAAGAAGAGACATGAAATCACAAAGGGGGCCCTAAGAAAGGAACGTGAAGAACCTTGAGAAGGGGTCAAATGTTGCACCAATCAAGAGTCACAGAAGAATCTTGAGAAGGGAAAAAAGGATGCTCTAAGAAAGAGCATGGAGTAATTAGCTGAAGAACACAAAACAAATTGTGATTTTCGTGGATGTTTTCTCCGTCTTATCCTTCTCCCTGTTTGTGGAGACTTCCCCAAGGCAACTTCTCTGATACCAATTGATTCTACGAGATTGTTGAAGGAGAGGGTGCATTCATCTCATGAAGGGCGCACTTCAAAAAATACCAATGAACTCACTCACCAAGAGGGTGCACTATGTTCTCTCAATGCTCATTTCATAAAAACACAGGCCAACATGCATACAGGTGATGAATAAAGAGGGTGCATCAATCCCTTGGTGCACAGCAAAATTACACACTCACACACAACAAACAAACACAAACGTAGATAAGAGAAGAGAATATTCTGAAAACTTCATCAAATCCATTAAAGACAAAACTTCCCCTTTAATAATGTAGGGCGACTTCTTACAATAGTAGTTGTTGCTTTATTTCTACAATGCTTTGTGCATTTAGAATGGTGAGAGTAGTTTCTCGCAGCAATGAACGGACACAAACTGACTAACAACTTATTTTAGATATATCCTTGCTCACTTTACTAGCGAAGGATTTATTACAAATATATAAACTGACTAGAACTGAAATAGATCATAAAATAACATAGTAAACATTCTTTTCGAATGCCTTTCTTCCAAGACTGATGAGATCAAATTACAATAGAAGTTTCTGAGTGAATACTAATCATCTTATACTAGTTGTCCAAAGAATGTGTATGCCCTTTCTAGTGGCCCATAGATTCTGCACAATGACGATGGATCGTGGGGACTTGACCATGGTCAAGGAAGGAAAACAAGTTCCTTACAATATTGTTAAATAATATTCTTGAGATTAGGAGCCTTGAATGAGTTCCCAAACCAACACATGAGTCCTTTGTAGTGTTTCTTTGCAGCTCTACGAGTGGGATACAAGCATCATGAGTAGGTTTTGTGAATGGGAAACAAGTGTTAAGTAATAAACATGGTTAAGTGGGAAACAAGACATCAAGCCCTAATTGAATATTTCTAGGCTCAGGAACCATGAACAACACCTAGAAACCATGACATGTTCTTTCTCCGAGGAGTTTGTGGCATTCAAATTGAATATGGTTTCCATTATGATGTCTTGGGAATCATGTATGGATTTTGGGTTCATGACCATGCTTAGGGGAGGGAAGCAATACCCTTTTTCCTAAACCTTTATTATAATACACAAGCACTATCAATGAGTTATTGAACCACCACATATGACCTATATAGGGTATCATTGGCTTCCAAATGGGATACAAGAGCCATGACAAGAATGAGTATGAGCTACACTACCCTTAAGTGAAGATAGTGGGGCCCTTAAATACCCTAAATGAAACTTCTTAGGCTTAAGCACTATGAGCTACACTCACAACCCACAAATGATCTCAAACTATTTAATTCCATGGTCATGTCCTCAAACCACCACACGTGACCCATGTAGGGTATCAATGGCCTAATAGAGGGATACAAGTGCCATGATTAAACCATAACACATGGCCTAAATAGTAATGTGTCTTAGGGCCACACTAGTAATGGTTCTTGGGTACATCAACGAAGTTCTTTAGCATATGAATGTAATATGAGCACCCTGAGTAGGTTTTGTATAATGGAAATGAGTCTCGAGGCCCAAACATGGTCACGAGGGGAAACAAAGGGTTCAATCCCTAAATAAACCTTTTGAAGATCAAATTACATGGTTAAGGGAGGATAACACTTTGGTATTAGTCCCTACATGTAGCTCCTTATAAGGATCAATCACCATGAACAACACTTGAAAACCACAACACATGAACTCTTTAGGGGTCTTTAGCATCAAAGTTGGATATATATGCCATTAGGAGGTTTTTTGCACCAAGGATCGGTTGCAGGAACTTTTCCATGGTCAAGGAAGGAAAACAGGTGCCTTGAGATATTATTGAATCTTCTCAATTTGAGAGCCTTCAATGAACCCCAAAACCAACACATAATTCCTCTGCGGGGTTTCTTTGTAGGCATCCAAGCATGATATGAGAACCATGAGTAGCTTTTATGCATTAGAAATGGGTGTTAAGGAATAAACATTGTCAAGGGGAGAAACAAGGGCCTTAATATCTAATTGATCCTTCTGAAGCTTAAATGCCATGAACAACTCCTAGAAAGAGTAGCATAAGTCCTCACTAGGTGGTCGTTTACCTAGGGATTGGATATGGACACCATTAATATTTTTTTGATATTGTGGATGGGTCTTGGTTCCTTCACCATGGTCATGGTAGGGAAGAAAAATCCCCAATCCCTTGACCATGTTTGGGGGAGAGAAACAACAAACTCAATCACTGAGAATAACTTCTTAGGTCAAGTGCCATGAAGTCATCTTTGAAACACCACATGAGACATTATAGGGAATATTTGGGCTACTATAGGGATATGAACACCATGAATAATTTTTGGCACTAAAAATGGTTTTGATGATCTAACCAATTCCAGATGAACAAAAAACAATTCCCATAGGATTCAAACAAAGCTTCTTAAAATCTAGCACTCTGAAAAAAAACATGGAGCCACACCTCTCTATGGATCTTTGGAATTTTGGTTGGATATGGATGTCATTATAATTTTTTTACACCGTGGACATTGAGCAAGGCCTTAACCATCATCAAAGAATTAAAAAAGTTCCTTAAGATCTTGTTGAAGCTTCTCATGCTGAATAACCTTGAACAAGTGTTCAAACCAACACACGGGAAGATTGCAGGTGGTCTTTGGCCTAAAACTAGGATAGAAGAACCATAAGTAGGCTTTGTGAATAGGAAATCAGTGTTGAGGAATAAACGTGGGGAGGAGGTAATGTGACGTACCCCATTACCTGGGTACCTCAAAATCCACCTTCTTGGGAAAATTTTGAATTCTGGTTATCGTTCTTTAATTAATCAAGAATAACAATATAAGCAAATGCAATATTAAGAAGCATGAATATATATAAAAGAAACATTTAACATTCCATCCAAAACATTAACAAAAAAAATGCACATTATGAACTCAACACAAAGACAATTACACAGTGGAAATATATCAGTACAAGAAACACATAAAAAAGAACTTATCTTTAAACAATAGCTTCACTGTGTGACTGTAGACATCAAACATTCCAACCAAACTTAGGCTTTGTTGTGCATAAAATATCTACAATGGGACACCCCAAAGCCAAGGCTATGAATCCACAAGGATAGGTCCTAGGTAGACTCTAAAACACACACTAGTCAACTATCAAGCTCACACAATTTTCTCAACCACACAACAAATACCAATTTACCATCTCTCTTTCCCTTTCAACCTGCACAAACAAAAGAAATCAACCCCCTTCTCTATAATGAAACACCTTGGGTTGCTCCACTTATTTTCCAGGGTTCCAGTTCTACTCATCAGGATATCAATGCTGAAAACTTTAATAATTCTCAATCGTGGATAGTTCTATCACAACTTCCCCCATTACCATGCACACATGCATCAATTTCTTGCTGGAACAACCAGTAGATACCTATAACACACTATAAATTTCTATTTTCCTCCCCAAAAAGTTGTTCTCATACCCAAACCAAGAATAAGAGTGAGAAAGAATGAATGATAAATGAGTAACAATGATTTAGGAACAATTGAGGAACCCCCAAACAACCAAAAACATGGTTTAAATAATGACATGCAATAATGCACCATGTGGCCTCCCCAAGAAGCTCATGTAACCTATTTTCCCAACTATTTCCATGATGGGTGAGTAAAATATAATAAAAAGGATTAGCCCCTTGTTGACGAGTCTGGATGGATTGTCAAGCTGATGAAGGAGAATGTCCGATGGAAGGTCTCAATTAGACCTACTCTGATTTGGAATGGCGTTTCTAACCAGATTTTGACCTGCTTACCAATCTAACTAATATGCTAACTAAATATGAATATGAGAAACAAATGTTCTGAGATAAATTTATATTCTAAAGAACCACTTATGAACTAATATGATTAATAATTGTCCTAAGACGCATTTCTATTCTACTCTATGCTAACCTATCTCAATTAGGAGCAAACTAAAAGATAAGTACAGTGAAAAAATTGTATTACTTGTATAGAAATAATTCATATAGTCAAGTAACATAAAATCCTAAGAACATAACAAGTTAGAAAAAAATACTTGATTGGATAACTATATCACATTGTTGATGTACTCAAAGTGAAAATCATGAAAACTATGAACATATGAAAATTAATTAATAAGTAATTCACAAACAAACATTCATACTCTAAAGAAATAAACATGCATAAATAGAATAGTCTCATTCATACACATTAACACCACAATCTTTGAAAAATCATCTGGTTCAAATTAACTTGCAATAAAAATATTGCTCAGCCACATCCGAAAACCAAAAAACCCTTTCTTACACACAATCCTCATTTTTTATAATATGGAGGGACTATTTGCATTCTAATGCTTCAATTAGAGTACTGGGATGTTTTACAAAAATGACTCTTCACATGTCTAATCCGAAAGGAAGATTAAAAAACCATAGAAATAGGGCATCTGTGGTAGTTACACAAATTTTATCATCAAGAATTGTTCTCATCCTGCATCTCGTTTTGAAACTCTTCCCAGAGGGAACCGTCTTTCATTATGTCCTCTAGTTTTCCAGATTGTGATCTTTCAATGATTCATTCTCCATTGCAGACTTTAGCGAACACCTTTTGTTGTAACTCCTTCACTGTGCTTTTCAAAAAATTGTTGGATCTTGATGAGGATCTAGGAAGATCTTAACAAGTGTTCCTCCAAGTATTCTTTTCCAATATGAGTTCATATTTGAATGCTTACTTGGATCATTTTATTGCACTCTTCCACCTAAACAATTATTGTCGTGGCAGGCGTTACTTCATTGATGGAGAGCATTGCTTGCATTTCAAATTCCTTCATGAGATCATTTGAGATATTCCATAGCTTCATGCAGGATTTAGTTGTTTCCTTTTCGATAACCTATACATTCTTCAAGAAGGGTTTCCAAATCTCAAATAAAACCTGATATCTGAGCCTTTCCTCAATAGAATATGTTGGTTGGGTAGTAGGGGTAGATTTATGCATTTGTTGCCAATTAATCGTTTTATCAAGGGCCTCATTTGCTTCTTGATATTGTCCCTAAATTTATGTTAAATTGTCCTACAACCTGAGTTGATGATATTGACCAGCCTATATGTTACTTAGTATATTGAGGAATTCATTTTTCTCTGTTGCAAGTTTCTCACTTAGCTCTAATGCTTGGGCTTTGATAATTTCTCGAGTGAATGTTGATGTCATGTTCTCTTCTAGGGATATTTTGAGCTCTTGTATATCCAATTCCAATTCTTTATCATGGGTATTCTTTTGCATCTTCATCCTTATCTCAAACTTAGTATTCATCTCATCTCTTTGTGTTTATAGATCTTTATTTTGATGTTTTCTTG
Source organism: Picea abies (assembly GCA_900067695.1). Classification (NCBI taxonomy): domain Eukaryota; kingdom Viridiplantae; phylum Streptophyta; class Pinopsida; order Pinales; family Pinaceae; genus Picea; species Picea abies. Next base: position 17,893 of record CBVK0102885931.1, on the reverse strand, counting down.
AACTCTCAAGTGAGATCATCTTTTACATTCTTCAATTCGGGCTCCAACTCTGTGATCTTGGTATTGGCCATGCTTAAGGCATTGGTCACTTCAAGGACAGATGAGGAATTTAGTCCTACAAAAGCATGGAGAGGAGAGGCCTCCTTAATAACATTTTCTTCTAGGTTAGGCCCAACCTTCCACTCCACTACTCTCTCTACAGATGACGTGGATTTGTTGGATTCTCCTCTTTTTCTTTCATTTGACCTCTTCTTGATAATTTTTGTGTTATCATCATAATAATAGTCTTCGATGGCCACTACAGTGCCTTCAAATATTAGAGCTTATGACGAGAGAGAGGAATCCCATGGAATGGCATTGAGTGGGGTGAAGAACTAAGGTGGAACATTTACAATGCCCAAATTGGGTGTTGATGGGGTATTGAGAGTCTTTCTCAGTTATTGTTGTTTCAATAGAACTTTGTCCTTCCTTTGAGCCTCGACCTCATAAATTGTTTGTTTAGCCTCTTCCTTATCGACCAATCTCTTGGCTTAAACTTCTTCAACTTTATTCTCTTGGAAGGAATCTTATTATGCTTTGAGTGCATTTTCTCTTCTGATTTTTTCCTCTTCAGCTTGAATTTTTTTATATTTCTCTTCAACTTGGAGTCTCTTTTGTTCTAACTTTTCTTCTTTCCTAGCCTTTTCCTACTCTTTAAGGTCATATTTTTCTTGTTCCTATTGTATCAATCTATGAAACTAATCAATTTTTACCCTCTTCATTTCCTCTTGTTCATATTCAATTTCTTGTTTAGTAGCATCATTGGACCACTTTTGTAGAACCTATTCATAAATAAGGATTCCTTTGAACTTGTCTTCTTCAAAATCGACCACATGGATGTTAGAGTGAGTGAGACCGATAGATCTGATGTGGCTGACTGCAATCTCATGAGGGTCATGACCCTTAGTCTCTCCTGTACATAAGCACATGTATTGTAGGGAATCTACCTCTTTCCTTGCATGAGGGTCATTGGAGATGATGTAGTTCCCCATGTGGATTGGAAACATAGGACAAATATTTTTGTTGCTACTCAAAAGTAATGAAGTAACCCCCACCCCCATGTTGTGGTGGGGAATTTCCCTCATTAATAAACCATTTGGGACAAATTAGGGTAGAAGTTGTGTGGATCCAGTGGTGCCATATACCCTAATGTATGAGTAATATTTTCAAAAGTACTAGTCATCTATTCCATTCATCCTAGTCCTAGATTCAAAGGAAATCTTGTGTCTTGGGAACCTAAAAAGTACAATATGCAGAGGGGTGAGGAAAAGGTTACATATGTCATAAAATTATCTTATTTAATTTGTACTCCATAGCTCAAAGAATTGCACATGTATAGGGGGTTGGTTCTAGTCATAGTTCCATCCAATTTCAAGAAATGGTACTGAAGAATAGATGGCATCAATTAAGTAGGATGACATGTAAGAACATGGATTTCTCATAACTAGAATGTTTTTCATATGGAGGAATATATTGAAAGATAGAATGTCGGCCCAGTTGAAAATTTGTCTAGTTTTCACATTATTAAGAGCTAGTGGCAACCAATCCATCTAAAAATGTGTGTTTTTCTCCTCACCATATAGCCAACACAACATAGTGACTAACAATTTGTAAGGTGATTTGAGTATATGGGTGGGGACCAGTTTTTCCCCCTATTCAAGTGTCTCATCCTCATCCACCCACCAATGTTTCATCAACTTAGTTGACCCTTTTTTACTATGAAAGAAACCTTTCAAGAACGACTCATTGAAAGAGTATATGGGAATGGGTAAGTGGTACCTTGGGTCGATGTCTTTGGGTCTCAAGGATGTTACTCACCTCCCCTGTTTTCTCATGATAATAGTGGTGTTTGGGTCAAACTGTTTGAAACACCATTGTGTTGCCTCACTGTAGGGAAAAAGTGTTGGTCGTGAATCAATCGGATGGATGTTCTTTTTTTGGATATTCTGGTATACCTCCATGTTCTCGTCTTCTGGAGTAAAATATCTAGTGTTGAACATCCTGTAGATTTCATCGTATCCAAGACTTCGATATCGACCTGTGTGATGGGTGGTGTCCATAACCAGGACCTATGCTTGGTGGGAAGATGTTTGAGGTGTGGAGGCTAACTTTAAATAGATAGAGCCTTTACGACTCTTACTATTTTGTCTCGCCATGATAATTTGTCAGCCAAATCTTGTATCACCAATTCAAAACACCAATTAATCGAGGGAAAATAATGTGACAATTGTAATGAGACAAACTATTTACTAAGAATACATGATACCTACAATTGAGATAAGAAAGTGGTCTGAGAGTATCATAGAGCAAATAAAAACTGAAAGGGAGTTTTACAAAATTATGAAGGAATATAGGTTTGAAAATGAGGGTTTAGTGTAACTTAATATGTATCAAATCCCCTCAAAATGCATAATAACTCAACTACGTATGAGAATGATTTCAGAATCCGACCAATATCTATGTTATTAATGAGAATTAAGAGTGTATATTGCCCAAATCTATGTATCGGAGTCATCGAGTGACCTAGACTTGAAAATACATCTATTAGAGCCATGAGGTCGAAGTGGGAAAGCCTATGGATCATTTTTTTCTCTAAGAGGAGGGGTATAGAAGGTATATTCCCTCTCGCATGGATTCACATGTCAAGGTGGCAAGAATGAAGTTTTGGGACAAGTGTGACTTGTCGGAGTCATTGCGTCAGAGGTTAACGATATGTGATTTTAAGAATATTTTGATGGTAAGGTATCAAGGGAATATTCCCTTTTCCTAGATTTACATGCTGACCATAGATTATTAAAAGGGATTTGTGTGACGATGTCATATATTATGTTTCAGATTCCACTAGGTTAAGAGAACTTTTTCACTTCAACGGATATGGTATTGAAGGATACCCTAGGGAGTGATTTATTTCAAATATACGAAGGAAAGTAAATAACAAAGAGATTCAAAAAAGATGGGATGACCAATCCTAATGTGCCATGTCACAAGGTCATGGTCAAATTGGATACATAGGCACAGCAGTGTTTAGTACACATTAGGTCAGTCTCTATCCATCTTTTGGAAACCAACTGGAAGATGAAGGGAATTTTGTATGCTTGGGTTATCAGAGTGTGAGGATCAAAGTCTCGAATTGTGCATGAGGGAAAACATTTCGATGAATATGATTCCAATATAACCCTTTATTATGTGTCCATCGGAAATATTTCTGCCGGAATTTAATTAGTTCGAGAGTCTTTTCAATCCCGACCATACTTAGGATAAAATGAGTGTGAGTATGATTTATAAAGAAGGCTATACAAACAAGTTTTGGTGGGCCTGCAAAAAGTGTATGAAACAGCGAAATCTTCGGGAGGAGGGTTGATTGGTGAAGCAGAGGGGACCATTATTTGAATCTGATTGATTGGATGCCAAAAGAGAACAATATCATAGACTATATAAGTAGTATAATAATGTCTCCATGCCATCAAATTTTCAACGAAGTATAAATGTAGTGCCTTGTAAAAAATTTAGAACAGGGGGAACCATTTGTTTCCAAAAATGGGTTGTTGTGGGGGTGACCCACAACAAATGGTGATGTACTGGGAAGAACTAGTTATCTCTAATCCAAAAAGAAAATGATTTCATGAAAATTAGTGTACAATTTTATCTTCAAACATTTTTTTAACAGTGCATAGATTATGAACCCCATATCATCTAGCCCGAGAGTAAAGTAGGAAGGTGACCTGTTGCAAATGATCTTTATCATAATTCTTGTGGAAATTAATGGGATCTTATTCCTGTTTCTTCATTTCCACAGCCATTACATGGGAATTGAGACCACATAGGAGTGATTCTCAACTATTTATAGACAAAAGTGTTTTCCTCATCTCTCTTTACTGGAATTGATTCACTACCAATGAGCACCCATAGCTCTGAAAATTTACCTTGGCATCATACAAGCATGGCCCCACTACTAGTGATGGTCCTTATCCCTGACGAGTTTACTTGTACTTATGACACTGTTAATAGTGATTTCAACTTCCTAAAGGTTTACCTTTTTTGCATTCACCTTATAGATATGTAATTTATGTGTTTCTTTTGAAATATGGGTGAGTAGGAAGCAGGGTGATGCGAGAGTTGATTTGATATGCTAGTCTCATTCAATTATTTATCCTCATGGGTCTATAAACACAAATCATAGAAATATTTAAATTAAAGGATATTCAAGGGAGTAGCATTGGAATAATGAAGAAGGCATCTGAATCAAGGACCATTCTTTATCTAAGTAAAACATAGGCATGCCACGAGAGTGGTCACATGATTGATGATAACTTTTGTGAACTTCCTAAAGACATTGATTTTATTGGTTAGAATATTTCTCTTGACATAGGTGAACCATTTCCTTTTTTGTCATGACCATGATTCATGCAGATAAACATTTGATAACAAGGTAGTTTGGTTACTTCAACATGAAAAGGAATTTACAGGGAAACACATTCACTCGATCAGAAAACCCTGGGTCTTTGTTGTGGAAGGGGAATATCAATATGGAAAGGTGAATGACAAGTTATTAGAGACTGAAAAAGACACAAGGAAAGTTCAAACAAATGAAAATACCTAATAAAAAGAAAGAAGAAGGTTGACTAAAGTAAATAATTCCATAAAAAGGAAAGGGAAAGATAGGAAATCTACTATGTACAAATCTATATCACCATAGGTGATCATGAGAGGTATCTTTTGAGGATCTGGCCATTGATCAGGAGCTCCTCCTAATCTCCCTCTAATGTTTTAAGTTTAAAAGTTACAGGCCCTAGTTTTTGGTGAATTGGATAAGGTCCTTACCATAACTTTTGAAATTTTGTGTGTTTTCCTTTCAATTCACTAGATTTGTCCCATTTGAGAATGAGATCTCCCTCCTAAAAATATTTGTTTCCCACAGTTGACTTGTCAAACCATTTTTTGATTATTTATTGATGGTGTGTTAGGTTTATTTTGGATTTTTCCCTCTCTTCCTCTAGTTTTGGTATCATATTTAATATTTCTTGCATTACTGGGAAAGCATGGTCTTGGACAGATTAAGCGAGTTGTAACGAGGGTAGGAAAAGTGGCTTCTTGTCCGTAGACTAGAAAGAAGGGACAATTATCGATAGACGACTTGGGAGTTACTATGTTGGCCCAAAGGGAATTCTGTAGGGATATATGACAATTCCTTTGATGATCATTAACCATATTCTTGAGGATTTTAATGAAGTTTTTATTAGTTGAATCTGCCAACCCATTTCCTTGTGGATAATAATTTGTTGAATATTTGACTTTAATGTTTTTTTCAAGAGGATATTCAGCTAATTTCAAAGAAGAAAAGTATTTAGCATTATCAAAGACTAATGATTCAAGAATTCCAAACCTAGTGAAAATATGAGATTCAAGGAATGATGTGACTTGATTTTCATTGATGGTATTCAAGGGGATTTCTTCACTCAATCTAGTGAAATAGTAAACAAATATTAATATGCACTTGTGCAGTTGGGAAGACTTGGGATTGATTTCCCCGATCACATCTAGACCCCATTGTTGAAATGGTCATTCAATAATTACAGGTTGTAGGGGAAACACAACTTTCTTTTCTCTTCTAGTTGACTTATGGAATTCCTGACTCTTCCTTACATATGCATGAGAATATTTGAAAAAAGTGGGCCAGTAATATCCATCTCTAATGATTTTGTGATTAGTGTTGTCTCCACCAAATTTTCCACCAGCTGGTCCATCATGAAGCTCAGACAATACCTTTTCAGTGTCCCTTTTCTCAAGACATCTCAGAAAAACCTCATCATAATTTGTTCTACATAACATTCCCTGGATGAGCTGATACTAAGATGATTTGAGTCTAAGGGATCTCTTCTTCTTTGGATCTAAATAACCAGGTGTTAACCTATGTGTCAAATAATAATTCATTTCATAATACCATTGGTTAGAGTTAACAGGGATGTAGAAAACTTGTTTTTTCAAAAATTTCTTGATCCTGATATAGTGCATCTTCTTGAACCTCAATGCTCGTTGATTCATCCTTGACCTATGCAAACAAATTATGAATCCTTGACCTTTTCAAACACCCTTTTCAACACTACTATAAAATTGGTTTACCATGTGAATGGTGGATCAAATTATAAAATGAATACTCTTTATTTTTTCAGTCTACTCTTGGGGGTGTACATTGCATTTGGCATATAATAATTCTACTCATATAAGTGTCATAAGATAATCTTAATAAAAAGAGACTAAGACAAAAACAAGAGTCCTTTTAATGTTAGTGTTGTTTCTATACCTTGTTTTCATGTATTTCTTTGGTGAAGAAAATGTGTTTTGTCAGTGAGGTTTTTTTAATTAAATCCATGTGAGTACACTTTTAGATTTATGGGAGAGAATATTTTGATTGGTTTCTATCTTAGACTTCGATTTATAAATAATAATGTGGGTTTGTTATTATAACTTGTTTCTTGTAATTATGTCCATCAATAGAGTTTTATCAAAATTAACGCCTGGTTTCCCGCAGGGGTGTAGACCGATTGGCAAGTGCCATGTAAATGGAAGGAACTATGTCTCAAGGTCGATTCTCACCCCGATTTACCTGGAGGGCGTGCTTGCGGGCGATGCGTTTCTCCCTAGGGGTTATAAGGCAGTCGGCAGGATTCGACCCCGTGTCACGCGAGTACGATACTGTCGTTGTTACTGATTCCCCTAGTTACAAAAAAAAATAAAAATAAAAAATTAACGCTTGGTTTAAATATTGGTCAATATTTTTTAGCAATAGATTGATATGTATAATATCTCTAGATGCACCCTTGATCGTTTTACTTCACAATTTTTTTTTTACTTTAAGTTAAGGTTTAGAGGGTATGTATCCAAAAAAACCCCTATTATAACTTTTCATTAGAACCTTAGAAGTTTATTATTTAGGGAACTTCAAATCCTTTGCATCAAGTGTTCCTACACCATAAGGTAGGGAGATACCCCTGAAGGAGAAAATCTTAGATCCGATTGTTCCATGCAAGTCTTCTTGAAGCACCCAGCTCTTGTGAGATATCCTAAACCCTGACCACCATTTGAGGATGAGAGTACCCTACTGCACTTAAAGGAGGTAACCCAATGGCCAAAAAATAATATTTTTCTACAAAAGTGACAATTGTTGGATAAAAATGCACCTAGGTCATATTTTGAATGGATATTTGGAAATATCGCCAATTCTTTCGGGATATGAACCCCATACCCTTTATTATAACTAATATTTCCTACCTTCACTAGCCATTATTCTGGTGGGCTCATGCCCCATTGTTGAGAGCTATTGGAAGGCCTAATGAAATTGAGAGATTTGGTGAAAAGTATATTTTCAATGTATATATTCATATACCCATAAATAAAATTACCATACTATTTGTTTCTCATAGGAAATAAGTAAAATCATCAATTTTCTATCCCCTCAAATCAATGACTTGGACATCTTGGTTGTTAGAAGGTGCATCTCTAAAAAAAAATGAATTGTGAATTGATTATCAATAGATCCCATGTTATAGCAACATTAGATTATTAGTTAGCACATAATTTTTACTACAAGGATGTCCAATTTATCCTAGACATAATTGCAGCAGGGTATCCATACCCATACCCACGCAGTGGCTATGAGGGTCGACATGAATTTAAAATTCAAACCCCTTTCCTCAAGAAGACCCACACACTTGTTGTGAGGGTCGACGTAGCTACCAAATCCTAATGGAATTTACCCTTCTTGATGTGTGTTATTGGCTCGGGGACTGGAGGTTGTGGGACTGGAGGTTGTGGATGGAAAACAAAAACTATTTTTTCTCAGCAATTGGCGGTCGTAGTAGGTAGACAAAAAAATTCTTCAACTTGACTATATACTAAACAAGGTTTATTTACCTCTAACATCTCACTTTTGTTTAGGATTTCATCACATAAAGTAATGGTTTTGATGGTAATAATGTATAAGGATAAGCATCTCTGGTTGGAATATTTTAAAAAGCCTATGAGGGTATGCGTCCCATTGAATAGGCAATAGGTATGATTATAGGTTAGAGCCCCTAACCTATAATCACTTTTCCTTAAGTGAGTATTTCTCATTATGAGAAAATATAAATGAAAATATACTTAATTATACATAATTTAGAAAACATTCCACTTAAAAACACACATCAGTTGCAAGTGAGTAACTACGGGGGATCCCGTGGCATCACTTCATTGCATGTTCGGTATTCAAATTTATCCTTTTTCATATTTTATATATTTTCTTGTGATAAATTATTTTCTTTGTATTTTTCGTGTTTTCTTTGTATTTTTCTTGTAATTGTAGGTTTGGTATTGGGATAAATAGACAATAAAAAAATACTATATATAAATGTGATAAATACACTATGATGATTGAGGTGGACCAAATTATGACACCATTACATAAGAGAAATATCACTAGAGTAATTGGCGTAGATGAAAGAAAAAAAAAGATCCTATGGGCAAAGGGAAAGCTATTCCCAATAGATCCTACCAAAAATTCTCACCCATATGTTAAAAATATAACAGTGTTATTGAAGTTCTTGTGGAATGGGGAAAAAGGATTGCTAGGATATAGTGAAAATATAAAATGAGATTGTAAATACTTTGAGAATAAATTTAAGAATATATTCAGTATAATATATGATATGGAGTCCATAAACAACAAGATCGTTAAAACTTTTAATCAAATTTGGAACATGGATTCGGTTTCAAATAATGAGAATACAAGTCTACAACAAACCATCTTTTTTCAAAATAAAAATAAAAATATTTTTTACAAAGAAGAAAAAAATAAAATATTTACCAAAAACAAATTATGTCATAGCAAAACGGTTGGAAATTTAAAATCTAAGGTTTCTCTTTTAACAAAGAGTATGAAATCATTCAAAAAAAACACCATTTGAAGGAAGAAATAGGGTTAAAAGTATTACTAGAATTTCATCTTTGGTATCAATAGGGGTTGCTATGAAAAAGAGCGAATATGATATATAATTTCTTATGTATCCTAACAACATAAATGAAATCCAAGATGGTGAAAAATTGTCTTATACATTGAATTCCATGTTTAAGAAAAATGACATAATCTCTATGATTCGATAACCACGTTTTGGTTCCCTTAGAAAATCCCTTGTTGATCAAGTAATATATCATATACAAGAGGGATTGAATGAAGAGAAAGTCTAAAGTTCTTGTGATGATACTGGGATTAGTACACGAGGTTATGAAACACTCTTTAAATGCTTACAAGAAGGATTGGTAAATGCAGGAATCACTAAAGTTTTCATTCATCATCCTTTTCATATAAAAAATGTTTGTGCAAGAAGTAATAAGAAAATTGTTGACCTTATGGGTGACATGTGTCATATAGAATAAAAAAAGGAGATAAAAAAAAGGGTCGGAAAGAAAATTATTCAAAACGAAATTGTTGTATTAAATCCAAAGAACAAGATATGGTTACACCTAGAGCAAACCTTGCAAGCTATGGTGAAATTTTATGATATTTCCATGGATGAAGAACATGGAAAATATATTTTTGTCATCAAATCAAATTGGATGATATGGAACTCATTATATGAAATTGTTGTATTAAATCCAAAGAACAAGATATGGTTGCACCTAGAGCAAACCTTGCAAGCTATGGTGAAATTTTATGATATTTCCATGGATGAAGAACATGGAAAATATATTTTTGTCATCAAATCAAATTGGATGATATGGAACTCATTAATAATGAGAAATATGAAAGATTTCCACTCATGTTAATGAATAGTGCCATGGATTCTAATATTGAAGTAACTGATGGAAACTATTTCTACGTCCAATGTGCGAATCACATATGGTGGTTGGGATTGTTTCTCATTTCTAAGGAGTCTCATGAAACTTATAAATGAGTATTTTTTTTTTATCAAATTTCAATACTCACAACAATTTCTTTATACATAATTGGAAAAAAAAATTGATGTTGATGGTTATGGTTCATATGAAGTTAAATGGCATCTAACAATTGATTTAAAAACAATAAAGTGCATGTACAATGTTGGCCATGGTGCTAATGCAAAACATAGTTTCGTTTATTGTATGCACAAAAGGAAGAAAAAATATTACCAATGTTGGGTGGTCAAATGGGATTATGAGTTGTCAACAAGACAATATGCCAAATCAGGATGAGATGGATAAAAATATGGATCCCATACTACCTATAGTATTTACAAGAGTAAAAATATGTACATTCCATGCATTTGGAAGAATTGTTGATAAATTAATGTATCTTTTTATTCTATTTTTTTGGAATAAGTTCAAAAGTATATTGAAGCAACCAATAAGGTTCTTTCTAATGCTAGTTAAGATAGGTGTAATGTAAAAATTTGCAAAGATACAAAATTTTCAGGGGCTAGAGGTAATGTTCATTATAAATCATCCATGCACCGGGTTAAATAATGCCACTTTACTTAATATGAAAAACCATCATGAAAAGTTCAGTGGGAAATTTATAAGGATCGTGTTGATGTAGAGGATGATTGAACTGATAATGGTAGATATGCATTAAGAAAAAAAATTGGATGGCACTTTCTTCTTTGTTTCCATTAATGGACAAGGAGAAATTTGATAAAGAGGATATTATAGCCTTCACTAAAGAGTTTACACATGTTACAAAATAATTGATTGGGGAATGGGGAGAAAATGAGATCACACATTAGATGGTAGGTTTCATGTTGAATATTTCTTTGTGCATCATGCTCGATACTTTTTATTGTGTCATTTTATGATTACCAAATTTAATTTATTGTTTTTATGTTGGAAACACATACTTTATTCTCATGCACCATGGTTTGATAAGGAGTATGGTAGCTTAGGAATTTAGAATACCCAAGGAATGAAAAAGTATCATAAGCAAGCGAGGGTAGCATATCATAAAAGTACTGAACACGCAGGTTTATGGACTCTTTCAAATCAACATGTTCAAATGTTTCAATAATTTTATAGATGCATAGTATGAAGGTTTCCTCAAGAATTAGACACTACTAGTGAAGAATCTATTGAAGAATGGATAAGGGATGCACATAAAAGGAAAGAGTGTGAAACATAGGAACAATTTAAAGGTAGAAATACTTTTACTGAATGGAATTCAAACAGATAAAGAGGGGATACAAAATGGGTTTTGGATGAAGATATTTGACAAACGAAAACAAAAGCTATGCATAATAAGTCCCAAAGTGGTACAAAAGAAAATGAACTGGCTCCAACTAGAGGAGATCAAATAAAAGATATTAGGGGGAATATGAAATTATGAATGGAAATTTATTCTTAGTAGAAAGAAGAGATGGGGAATTTTTTATGTGGGATGAAGGGGGTTTGCAAGCAATTGTGTGACAAGGAGAAGGAATGGAGTTACAAGAGATTGCATTAGAAGACATGGATTCGGACTAGTAAAAAAATATCACCAATATTGGGTATCGAGGCTTGGAAGGAGGTGGTACTTAAGGAGTAGATATAGATTGGAATGGTATTTTGCAAGGTGTGGATATGGTATATTGTTGATCATGCTTGATTCCACTACTAAATTTTCCTATTAATTTGTATCTATTCCGAACTCAGATTTTTAATTGTGTATCAAAACATAATGTATTCTCATCCCATTGTGTGATAACTTTACTTGTGTATGTTCATATTATGGTGTTTTATTATCTAAAACGTTTTGTGAGTTTTTTCTCTAAATTGGGTGTGGATTTATCAATATTTTAGTGCTATGATTTATAATATCCATCATGTGGGATACGTGTGTTAATTTTTTTTGTTGGTTTAATATTCTGTAACTTTAGAACAACAACATGGCTACATGTTCTAGGATCTGCAATCTATGCTTCAAATTGGCCATGTCTCTCTAGATGTCCCTAAAAACAAGGAAATTCATAAAGACCTTATTTTAAGGATTTTGACATCTTAAAACATCATGTGTTGCTGGTAATGAGGTTTGTTTAATTCACATGTATTAATTACCCTATGATGTTTTCATGCGACATTCACTTTTCTTTCCGTGGAGTGGAACCCTGAAGTATTTTCTAAATTCATGATGTTTCATAGCTCAATAGGAGTATGAAGTTTTATGGATGGAAATTATTACATCTATTTAAAATTTTTGTTGAGTTTAGATCATTGTTCCTTGTGTCTTAACAAGTTAAAAGTGTGAAATGTGATAACAATTTTGAAATGCATTTTCCTAGTCTATATTTGTTTCCAAGAGGTGGACAACTTATCTGTATGCATAGTAGGACCTCGTTCATGCTTCTAGGCATGAACAATACGCCTAGGGGCTATTGTGCATGCCAAAATCCATGCACAACAAGCCCCTAGAGGTTGACTAGATTTGAGTACGAAAACAAAGCATGCTCAGTTAGTGAGATCAACTTGGAATAATTCCCTTTCCATTCCATATTAGATGTCTTGTAGGTTCAATATAACTTGATATTTTATTTACATTTAATTTGGTTAGTAAGATCAATATGGCTTGTAAGGAATTTGAACATTCCTAACCTGGTTAAAGTGATTTTCATTTTGGTCATTTCTGGAAGAGACTATTCCATAAACAAAATCCACACCCTTTTGCATTCCTCATGGGTAGTGTCAATATTGACTGTGTGAACAATTGTGTAGTAAATACTGAAGTCAAATCTAGTAATTTTAATTTATTATAAATAAAATTGTGTTGAATAAGAATTTCATGAAAATTAGTATGTTTGTGTGAAAAATATGGTGGTTATTCTTTCTTTCTCTTATTTATTTAAGCCATGTGTACACATTATGTCCTTGGCCATCTTGGCATCCTAATAGAGTGTTTATGAGGGCATCAAAGAAAGAGTTTGTTGACAGGTCTAAATTTACCCAACAAGAGTATTGGGGTTACCCTTGGTAAGAAGTCTCAATTAGAACTCTCACTATTTGGAATAGGGGACCCATCCATATTATGGCCTAACAACCATTTACAGTTTGGTTTTACGAGTTGGAGCCTGATCCACCGATGAATATGAAGGATGGATGATTATGAAAACAAAAGATGTAGATGAAGACTATTTAAATGCATGTCTAATCTACTCTAAACCTATCATAGCCTATATGGGGAAAAATTGTTGTAACCACATGAGTTGTAATAAAACTAAGCCCTACTAAAAACCCAATGACCCAATGAGATAGTTGTAATGAAGGTGCATAGTTAGAGACACTTGCATACATAAACATAATCATAAAATTATAAACCATATATGTGCATACATTAACAACTAATGTGCTTAAGGAAATATAATATAAGAAATAGTAACAAACAATAAGAGTAACATAGCTTACGTTACTTTTCCACGACTTTTCGATATTAATAATTTCAACAATAGTACATGAAAATTCTATGAGATCTCCAATTTTAGTTGAAACTATATTCCCAAAATAGTTCAGAAATCTACCATGTTTGAAGAGACAAAATCACCTTTCTTTGGGTTCAATTTGAGTATTTATTGAGGTTCGCTATGACCATTGGAGTTTTGTATCCCTCCATGACCTTTCTTATTCCAATGTTTGTCCTTATCCTCCTTGTGATGACAGGGAGGACATTCAATGGTTGCAATTCAAGTTTGTTATCTAGTGTTGGTGCGTCGTCATGGATTTTGGTTGTAGGGAATTTAGTCTAACATAATGAGTGGCTCGGACATTGGGGAATCTGATTGTTCAATTTTAGTATGACCCTTCTTTTCTTGGTACCTGACACCATTCAACATACAACGAATGACTGAATGGACGTGTTGTTAGCGTTTTGCGATTCAGAGCGATGGCTGGCAAGTGGGACGGCGCCCAACGCATTGAACCATTTAGATTCCGTTTAGAGGTCATGGAAGGTTGAGGCGATTCACCGGAGAAATGTGACCAGGGTTCATCATTTCAAACTCACCGAAGTCGTCGGCACACTTGGCACTAAGCTCGACCATTGAAATTCGGAGCAATTGCTTTTAACCTTGCCGAGTCAAATCGGGGCAATTGCTATCAACTATGCCGATCGGAGAACTTAGTCTTAACCCATCCGCTGGTGTCGATGCACTTGGTATTAACTTGTCCGAACGTATTCGACGCACTTGACAAACATCTCCCAGCACGTCGATGAACATGTTGTTAAGTTCACCGAACACGTCGATGCGCTTGGTGTTTGAGCTATTTAAGTATTGGAAAGGCCATGCATTTTTATCAAAGGGGGAACATGGATGGGGTACGTGGGCCATGGGCCCTCCCCTCCACGTAAGCTTTAAAACCTTATACAATAATCCCCACACGTTTGTACAAGTCGCTTAGTCATTGCATCATTTTTAATTAGTTTATTTGCGTTCATATGAATTTGAAATTAAATGCTTTTTCAATTTGAAATAAATTTAAATTAAAGTATAATTTAAATTTAATAGTTTCACATTAAAACAAATGTTAAAAAAAATTAAAAGCTTATAACTTACTCTTACAAGATTGGGGTACCAATTTTTGTGATGCAGAGTAGCGAGACAACTGGATATACCATTCAATTATAGTATCGATGTCGTGGTTACCGACGCTGATTAGATTAGAAATCCCTGTGATCGTTTTGTAACTTTCAGGCCTCGAAATTCGATTCTGTCAATTGAAATAGAATAGTTATGGCGAGAATTATACAATTAACCTATTTCGGGGATGAAAAATTGACTTTGACAAATGCCTAAAAAATGTGCTAAAAGATGTTTTTTAATGAAAGTTCAGTCCCGTTTCTGCTGTTGTTTCGCCGAAATTAGATTTTCCCAGTTATCGGATCATTTGTGATGTATACACTCCTGATTCACCCATTGAGAATGAATTTATGCATCAATCGCACAAAGTTATAAATCTTTCAAAACAACCAACTGATGTCTATTGCGCTTAGCACTGTCTAGGAGCTGAAACAACCAAATTTCTTTCGAAGTGCATTTCAGAACCAACACAAGACCAATAGGTGTTTTGGTTATCCCATATGATGCTAGGCGATGCTTTCACAATGAAGATATAGTCATAACATCGAGAAACACAAAGCAAGCAAGCTAATACCATGTGTGCAAAGAAATCCATTGGGGACACTACAAGCTTGATTATGACTGCAATATGAAGTGGATCAAGTAAGATAGGAAATCGGGGACAAACTGTCTACATAGGTGTGTAGTGTTTAGCCATTGGGAAAGTAAGGAGGTTGTTTGATCAACACTACAAGAAGGTATCTGAGCTAGAAGGGGGATGAGATAGACCTCAAGACGATAGTGGGCTACGATCACGTGATTGGCATTGGTGGGACGAAGAAGATCTTCATTGATGCGCTCGATGATGACGAGGGGTTGGCATCCTTCCGCTGGCGCATTTGCGACAAGAAAGGGAAAACTTGTCAATGGGTAGCACATCAAGGAAGAAGAGGTGAGCCTCACCGATAAGCAATGTAACAAAACATAAGGGAGGGAGCGCCACCAATTTTATATCCGTCAACAGAAGTCGGTGAAAGGAACGTGCTTGATGAAAATAATCGCATGAACATCATCGATGTGTCATCGTTGATCATGTGTACTTTATCGGTAAGGAAAACATATGTTAGTGAAGTTTAGCTTAGGTGCGCTAGCACGACATCCAAGTTTGAAGGATGGTGGCTTATGTATAACAAAAAAAATCAATGGCATACCAATCAAGGATAATTTTAAGGATAAAAAATTATATTAAAATGTAGAACCTGGGCTAATCTTACTAGCTCTTAATATGCAAAATGTGAAATGTTTGATGATAGTTTTGTAAAAATATTCAAATTTCCAAGGATTTTATATGCTTTCTATAAAAATTTTGTTATTTTTAAGGTAAAATAATTTTATTCTATGGAATTTGGGCGAATTATTTTTAGAAAAAAAGGAAATTGGTGAATCAATTTTTGGGAAAAACCATGGAAAATTAGCGCATTTATGAAAAATTTCTCGTAAAATAGTTATAGTACCAATGCAACGATGGAAGAGAGGATGTGTGCGTCGATACACTATGTGTTAGCACTAGAAAAGGGAACTTGTCGAAGTGAGGCTCGAAGGGTTAACGTGATCTAAGGAGTGTTATAGCAAGATTTTCTCCACCCCATGCGACTTGCTCAGAAGGCCTTTTCCATTTCCCTATGTATACTTGAAGTCCCCTTTTTGTAATTCCTAGAGCTAAAAACATATTTTTCTACATATAAGTTCCCTAACAACTTTACAACATGTGTATACGCAGGTTGCACCATTATATCCCGCGTACATTGGGATTTGTGCCCAAAATTAAAAATGGTGTTGGGTTTCCATGTCACATCACGAGATCCATGATCCTTGACATTCCATATAATGGAAAAGCTCCAACTCGGTCATTCGGTTCCATTTGAAGGCTATAAATAGGCCATATCGAAGTGGTAGAAAAGAGGAGAAGAATTCAACTTTGAGAGCAAAGTTACTCTAGAGAAATTATTCACATCATATTGAGTCTGGATCCCTTTATCCTTTTAAGTCTGAACACATTGTTCAACCCCCAAGCTCTTCCCTATTTGATGGAGAACCTTGTTGTCTCTCTTATTTGAGCTTACCTTTGGTGGAGGATTGAAGTGGTGGAGGCCCGGCTAGAAGGGACTTAGTTTCTCGGTTTCATACGTGCCGACATGAAAGTTTTTCATTTATACACTTATGTTGATTACATCTTAATAGAAATACTCTTTTCTCGTCCAATTAATGTCTCACAAATATTTGAATTGTTATTCCATGGGCATATTTGTTATCAATATTAATGGATTGTGCTATTATGTGTTCTAACTTTATATATTATCACCATATTCTTGTGTATCTTAGTTGTTGAGGACAAGTTGCAAGTATATAGCTTTGGGTCAAGTGCTAAGTGGTGGAATTCATCGAATGTCTGGATGAGGTAGGTTTGTTATGTTGTCATGTTAGCATGTTCGTTTATATAGCATACTTGAGATTATAGTTTATTTCTACAGTCATTTCCATTTGTTGTGGTTTAGCCCATGCCATAGAGTGATTTTCCTCGCAACAAGGAGGAAGTTTATGTGGATATTAGTGGCCACCCACCTATTCCAACTAGCTCATATACATATTTCATCTTGGCAGTTTCAGGTTTCATCATGACAATTTTTTTCTAGCTTTTTGGGTCCTAAACTGATCTGGATTTATGTAGGAACACAATGAAATACAGAAATACACATAAACACAGAGATGCAGCAGAAATAAGACTTCATTTCATTAATAACAAATGACTGAAATATGCTTACAGATGGAATGGAAATAAACTAGCTAGGCGCTGGTAGCTTATCTCTGAGAAGAGATGTGGCCGATACTCCCATACATGAGAAGATGATTACAATGAGGCTCTGAAGGCCCTTTTACAATAAACAAGAATGCCAAAAGTCATAGACATCCAAAAACCTAACCCTGGGAGATGAAGCGCCAAAAGTCATGTGGACCCTGTTTGGGTAAGTTGGTACATCAACTTCCCGGGGTCGTAACCTTTGCATACGATCTCGGTTTTAGGCATATGATAGCCCATTGGAAAGATCTATCCGAGGACTAAAACATTTGTGACAAAATTTCATGATGAAATTTTTCAACTGCAACAACATACCTCAAAAAACGTCGTTTAGGGCATCAAAATGGCTCCAGAAGTTCAGGACTCAAAAAACTACTAAAAATAGTAAACTGTGCGAAAACTAAAAAACTGAAAGAAGAAAGGGTGGGGGTCCAAGTGGAATAGGTGGGTGGCCACCAATATCCACCTGGAT
>CBVK0102885835.1:0-13226 GCA_900067695.1 Picea abies | reverse complement strand
AATTACAAAATCTAGATACCAATTTTGAAATATGGACCAAAAACTAGAGCCCTATAAAGAATGTCCACTGAAAACACCTACATATTGTAAACTATAGTCAAGTTTCCCAAAACATCAACTGGAAATCAAGGATATATCTTACTACAAGGGTTCAATTGTTATGGAGAAAACACCAAGATCCATTGAAAATTCCCCCACGAGAATGCTTCATTTTCCCACCTAGCCCCTGGGAATTCATAAGGGAGAATTCAAAATCTAGGACATAGGTTAATTCATGCATGCAAGTGATATGGGGTATTGTCCTTGCATATTCCCTCCCCATGATTGAAGACTAATACGAGGAGTGTTGGGACATGTGTAAATAAATGAAAGAGGAATGTTGCTTGAGATCATATTCCATGGTTGCTTGGGGTATAAAGTGATTAAATCACCCCCCATTTTTTTCTCAAGACCCCTTGTTTGAGAGACATGGTTTCATTTGCTAATGATTCGGTCTATGAATTAAAATCTTTTAGAACCTATAAGTATGAGAAATTTATCAAAATAATTACCTCCTTTTTTATTCGAGCAATGATCAAAGAAATATTATTATCTGACAGAGTTGATTTTGTAGCCATTGATTTGATATTGACACTTTAGTCTCCAATGGTGATAAAAGATTTTATTTTTAGTTCTTTTTCAAGGAGGATACCTTAGATAAGAGCATATACCTTAGCTTGGTTATTTGTAGATATTCCTATGCCCTAGGAAAACATTATTTCCATTTTTCCTTTGGGATCTAATATGATTCCCCCCGCATCTTCCACCCCTGTCAAGATATAAACACTATTAAAAGAATATCATAACTAAGTTTAAAAGGAAAGTGTGGAGTGATACAATGACTGAGAAAACGAGAGTTGAATTACTATAAAAAAATCATTGACCCCAAGTTAAAAGATCAAAAGTATCTTTTGATTGTTGCGAGTGCAAGAAAGAAATTAAATACTGCAAGATGAGATAAATTCCTATGAGTTCATAGTAAGAAAGGGTTTTCGGCAAGAGATAAAATTCCTTTACACAAATGAATTTGTAAAATATGTGAGACAAATTGTATAGAGGATAGAAAACAATTTTTCTTAGATTTCCTGACCTATATAGGCATTAGATTTAATTTTCAAAACATTTGTAATAATATTGAACTCCATAGCATGTTAACTCAAAAAAATCAAATGGAACTCATAGATTAATTTCCAAGTGATTCAATCATAGAAAAAACTTAATAAACCATACTAATTAATTTAATTGTATATTTTTTATAGCAAAAATTTGGTCTTAGTGTATGGTAATCATCATCATCATCATCATTATATATACTTTCTAGTAGTAATTATAGGGCATTTTTTTTTTATTATGCACATCATTTTTTTTTTTCATTTTGATTTGTAAGGGTTACTTAAGTTACACTTCTCATCCATATTGGGTTGTAGTGTGTGCCTCAATTTTCTAAGTGAAATAAAAAAAAAAACTATTCAACATTTGATAAATAAAACAACAAATCTTTTAATTAATTATCATTTTTTTTAAAGTTAGCATAAATTTAAAACATCATAGTAATTAATATTAGTTTTTGGACGGTTCATTTACTTATTTTTTAAATATTGGGGACTTCAATTTTTTTTCAATTTGATTCTTAAGGGTTACCCACATTACACATTTCATATATACTAGGATATAGAATGCACCTCCATTCTTTTGGTTATGTAATAAAACTAGTATAGAACCATATTATCCTAGATCTATAACTTTTCACTTACAATATATGGTCCTTCTTTGGACTTGATAGATCTCAAGTTAACATGGATTAAGACTAGTCTACCTTGTTATTTCATTTTAATTTACACACACACAGACACCCCTAGCCCAGGGGGTTAGAGAAACATGATTGTTCTCAATTTTGTTGGGAATTTGGATAGATGTATGCCCATAAGATATTGGTTCAAAAATATATATAATATGGAGTTTGTTGTACGATCCTAGGTTCTTGAATCTAGCTTGGGTTCCTTGCCATTTTTTCCTTGGAAAATATATATAAGGTGGAGTTTGTTGTGATATATCCATTGAGTTGAGTTTGTTACTCACTACTATTATAAAATGTTTGTGTGTGTGTGTTGCTGGGAATTAGGTCACATTCAAGGTGTGACCTAGTTCCTAGAAACACACACACACACACACACACACACATTTTATAATAGTAGTGGTTAACAAACTCAACTCAATGGATATATATATCCTCCATCTTGAATGTAAAAATACTTATGAATACAATAAACATTATCCAACATTATATCCTCCATATTGAATGTAAAAACACTTATGAATACAATAAGCATTATCCAACATGTAATATAACCATCGTAGATCCATCTTAATTCTATATCTATTTAACATCCAGAGGGATAAAAAAAAATAGAGATGTAAATATCTATCTATCTATCTATCTATCTATCTATCTATCTATCTATCTATATATCTATATATATATATATATATATATATTCAACTCCATTTGAACCTATTTTTTCAATTTGCAACTCTCCCGCAAGGGCATCTACTTTAATAAAAATTGCAATGTTTGACTGTGTAAGATGCAATAAGATATGCCATTTTGTATATAAACATTTCCTAATTTTTGTTATATGTACAATCCACAACAGTAATGTGAAATGCATCACGAGGGAACCTATATTGTAGGAATTGCTTCCTGGCCTAATAGAAATGCAATAAGAAACATATTTGCAAAAGAAGCTTAAAACAATTTATATGTTGCGTGAATTTCAAGAACATGCAAAATTTACCTCAAACGAAGACAATGCCATGCTGCATGTGGGATAGATATTGAATGAGGACAGTGCCATCGTGCATCTGCAATGACTTCTATCTATTGCTTTTGGATTTCTTTGTACATATACTATAACTATAATCTAGTTATTATTTTTTACAAGGACAAAAATGTTGATGCATAATGTCGTATACATCGTATATACATATTTCCTTTGTAGTTATTGAAAACCAACAATAGCGTATGCATTGAGTCGAATTTTTTTGTTGGACATTGTTGGCATTGCAATGTCGAGCTATTGCATTCTTTGCAATTCAATTATGTCATTATTTTGATGCGCATTGAACTAGATGTTCACATGTTGTTGGTCATGTTACATTGCAACATTGATATATTGTTACAAAAGATAGATTGCAATTCGAGCAACTTTTACTATTCAATGCTTCGAGTATTGTTTATGTTATGGAATCTATAATGCAACCTTGATATCTTTAGCGAATTTGGTGTTGTTTGGAAATGCAATATGAATCTCTGTTGTCGGTGTCAGAAATTGCCGCTAAAAACAATTTCGTGCTATCCTTGTACAAGAAATGAGAATTACATCTGTTCTTCTTACAGATATTGTTATGCATTTGTATATTTCCCTACTTCTTTGAATTGAATTTTTTACATTTTTCATCTAGTGCAACCAAGAAAAGAACATGTGACAAAGGTTTTGCATAAAAATCAACTTGGGCATTTTGATGCTTTTTATATTGAGAAGTAAAATTTTTTTTGTGTCAAATGCGGTTTGTTAGGTGGGCGAGACTAGGTCTCTAAAATAACCTCATTTATCAATTATAATGTCCAAGGGAATCATAGGTGCAATTTCAATTGATTTAAGAAACTTGGTTTCACTGAATAATATTTCTATTTCTTTGGTGTCTGTAATAGATGTCTCATAGACAAACACTAACAATAATATTCTAATTGGCCTATACATAATCAAATGCAATCAAACTCCAATAAAAAAACATTGTTATGTTGTTGCATTAAACAAGCTATTGAACATGAAACTTAGTAAATTGCAGACGTTTTAACTAAAATCTATATATGGAAAAAAATTGTGCACAAGTTTTTCACTTGTATACAATGATTTCAAATTTCACAAAAGTACAAAAATATTCAATAGCATTTTCCCCCATTCTTCCTCAAGACAAAATTTATGTTTCTAAATGTTTTTTCCATGGGTTTCCAACAATTGTTTTCTTCCACTATTTCAATGCACTATAAACTGTTGCAGTTGCAATAATATAGGTACCATAGTTGATTACTTTTCCATCTTATTTGTTTCATTCCATTGCAAAAAAAAAACTAGCATTGTGTCCCTTCTAGGATGTCAAAACAGATAATTTATATTGTTATGTGCGACTCCAGTAACTTGTATGAGATGACTAGATGAATGGAACTGAAAACTACTAGAAACTACAATAGCTTCTATTGGTTAACATTACAATGAATCCTAAATGTACACATATAGCTAATCAATTAAAATGCAACTTCCAATGGGTTCATTGGATTGCAAATAGATTTCATTTTGCAAATATCCCAATTACAAGGAGTGTGGAAGCACGAGAGTGCAGTGCAATGACTTGTTTGATATCTCAACATGGTTCTTAAAATATAGAATAAATGTCCTCTTAACGGGGATACACATGTGTGAAATGCGAGAATGATGAATATATGGGTGCATGGAATCTAGCAATGCGTGGGTGTGCATATGTGCATTATAGACATAGAAACTACAAATACAATGTGTTCTTGCAAGAACTTGAGACATATGTGCATATTGCAAGAACTTGAGACATATGTGCATATTGCACTAGGATTGGACATATGGATTTGTGCATTGTAAAGATAAGGCCATTTTAAAAGCCTACATGAAACCTGACAAATTTCAAGTGAAAACATATCTTATTTGGATACTTTCGAACAAAAGGAAGCTTTTTGGTCATCATAGTTCATGTACCCATTACTGTAATACAAAACTCTAAATGCAAATCTTGTGTCAAATTCTTCTGTAAATCTAATATTTATCTAGAATTCCTTAACCGAAATCCTTTTTTACTATGATATTTTTTTAGGTTGTGTGAAACCCCTTTCCGTGACAATGTATTTGTGCTCCATCTACGTGTATCTGTTGCACATTTCCACTAGCATATGCTTAACAAAATGCTTTTTTAGCTATATACGTATTATAAAAATAAGAATATAAAGTGAAAAAAATGGTTTTATGCAGACATTTAACTTAGAATATATTGTTAAACATATATATCTTCCCAACGAAAACATCTACAACACAAACATAGAGTCCTCACAGACCTTTGAATTTTTTTAATATACTCCTATACAAATAGTTAAAAGATTAATAATCATTTGTTAATTTAAAAATGTTTAATTAATAGTGTGTGCGAAGAAAGTTAATTATACATCTTCAACACAAACTTATGGTCCACACACATATAACTTCTACACCTCCACACATGTATATCCCTGCATAGCGAGCACTTAGTCAAATGGTTATCGATGTTGTCAATAACATAATATTATTACACATGCAT
Organism: Picea abies; assembly: GCA_900067695.1. NCBI lineage: Eukaryota > Viridiplantae > Streptophyta > Pinopsida > Pinales > Pinaceae > Picea > Picea abies. The sequence continues at coordinate 7,808 of CBVK0102885835.1, read as the reverse complement.
ATTGCTAACAAAATGATTTTTATGTACATACGCAGACTAAGAATAAAATTTAATTATTAATTTAATAAAATATAATTATACACCTCTAGTACAAACATACAGTCCGCACATATATAGCTTCTGCACCTTTGCATAATTACTAAATAAAATACATAGAAAATGAAGTAGTGAATTTTTTAGGTGGTTGAAATTCACATAAATAATAGAACTTGTGGCTAAAGTCTATAACATAGTATTTCATAATGATATCTTTTAGTTCATGTAAAAAGGATTTTCTAAACTTTTTTATATAATCCTATATAGATAATTAAAACATCAATAATTATTTATTAATTTAATAAAAAGTTAATTATTGTTTTTTAATAAAACTTAATTATATATCTTTATCACAATAAACACTTAGTAAATAAAACACATCCATTTGAGACTGGCACATCGGAAATTAGAGACTCATACATGCACCTCTCTGCACCCGTACATGCACCAATTCCAACCATCCACTACAACTGCATAGTTAAATTGCTTATTAAATTCTCATGCATGCACCCGAGATGCACTCGTTCCAACCATTAGACACGACTGCATAATTAAATTGCTTATTAAATTTTAGTCGTCAACGTCTCACTCAATCTAGGGATGTCACACTTTGGCCTTTGCAATCATTGGCCATGATGGATTTTGACAACCAACCTAATTTGCATGATAACCAATTATTTTATGGTTCCAACCATTAGACACGACTGCATAATTAAATTGCTTATTAAATTTTAGTCGTCAACGTCTCACTCAATCTAGGGATGTCACACTTTGGCCTTTGCAATCATTGGCCATGATGGATTTTGACAACCAACCTAATTTGCATGATAACCAATTATTTTATGGTAGATATATTTGCTTAGATTTATGAAAGAAAACAAAGGATATTAAGAAACTGTGTAAAGTAAATGTCCGGTCAGAACTGTGGATTATGGTAAGCAACTCAATTTGCACGATAACCAAGCCATTTATGGTAGGTATATTTGGTGAGATTTGTGAAAACAATGGAGGCTAGTAAGCAATTGTGCGAAGTAAATGTTGCATATTTATATGAGTTGTCCAATGCCTTCTATTGACCATTACACGCATCCGTAACTAAGTCAACAATGAAAAGAACATGTTACAAAATATGTCTTATGCACTTGGATTTTGAAGAAATTCCACCTTCATAATGTATTATTAATAACATTCACATATATCAAAGTGCATTTAAAGTAACACACGTATAGAAAATACAACTTACAGAAATTCAATAGACAAATTCAGTTACTAATCTTAAAGAATATGACATGGAGATTAGCTTCGTATAAACTTTCAGCTGACAAGGATTGTAAATTGATAACGGGTATTGAATTTGTGAACATTCGCCATCCAGAATATGTACTAATTCAAGATGTAACGACATCCCACAAAACTTCCTATCAAAAAGCCTCTTTACTTAGCGATTTTATACCATGCACCTGTTATTTTGCTAATATCTTATCTCCGCATATGGCACATGCATATGTTCCACATTTGACGTCCTCTGCATGTCCGATACCTTTCCATTATCGATTCAGGAAATGGATGTAACTTGTGCTAAAACATAATCTTTTATGATAATTTGATTTGCACCAACTCATGAAGAAGGTGTGGCGATCATATATAATGCAAATTAAATGTCCCATTGTTCTATGCACTGCTTAGTGTTTTCTAATTATGATTACTCGTCCTCCAAAAATAGTTCATATGTGTGCAAAGGACATCCTAGTAAATATGTGACATGCAATTATCTTTAAAGAAAATGGGCCTAAAAAATCTATCATTGAATTTAACCTTGACCTATGCGAGGTCGAATTAAAAAACAATCATATGGAAAATAGAAAGAAAACCCAACCATTTTGCGATGATATTGTAAAATCACTAGCTAGAGACAACAAGAATTTCCACAGGTCTATTTACTACAAGTGGTTCTTGAGAAAGAGTGCAGAAGAAAACCAAATAGACAAACTCTAGAACACGAGACTTGTAAATTTTGGATGTGTACCTAAAGTTTTTTATTGCAAGGAACTCGTATCCTGGTGTGCTCGAAGATTCGATTGTAGGACAAGAATGATAAAGGTCACAAAAAAAGGAAAAAATCGAGTCCTGCTTACTTCGAAGGTATTCGACAAAATGCTTCATCTTCCTACTGCAGATAAAAAATTCAATCTTGTGGAAGTAGGCACGTTTCTAGAGTCCTAGGAAGGAAGTGTCGATATTTTGAGATAATTTATACTATCATAAGAAAATATTCCGAGCAACCTTTCAGCAATTGACATAAATTTGTTGCAAGAGCCATACCGAGACTTTTCGTGGTTGTTCGTGCGTGTAGCTAGGAATCAGTCAAATTCACACATACCCAGGTCAACATTGTATGCATTGTACTTTACCTTCCAGAGGGATGCCATGTTTGACTGGGAACAGGTGATATCATATGAAATTTTCTTTCAATTAGGAAATTACCTAAGGGTTCAATTTTATTATATGACTACATATCTGGTGTTTGCACTTGTTTACTGCAAAGTATTTTATAGTCTCCTTGTTAAAGCGAATGTAAATACACAAAAGGAACCAGTCCAATTCTGGCACTTGGTGCTATCTAAATGTAAAGCAAGATTCAATTTTTATATTGTTCAAGATGGTTTTGTTAAATAATTCAGACACATGTTGGTTGGGACAAAGCCCAGGAGAATAACTTAGGAAGCTAGGAAATTTCTGAACGGGAATGGAATCCTTACATACATACATTTCAGTAGTTTTCATTGTGGCTAATTTCCGTTAAGTATCAAATTCCTAGCTTCCTAAGTTTCCAGGAAAATCCCTTTCTATCGCCTATGTTTTTCTGCGATAGATATTTTTTCGTTGAAGTTCACCGCCAATATAAAACTTGGTGCATTACATTTGAAAAGAAAAAAAAAGAAAAAGAAATTCATTAAATTTAATTTTCGAGTTGGCGACACAATGGTCAAGAATTTGGCCCATCTGAAAGAAGTCTAAAAAAACTTAGTGCATTTGATCTAAAAGAAGAACAACCTCTAGTTGGTTTCAACCCCCAGGGTCTATTTTCCCAATACTTAAAATCCATAATGTGTAGTAATATGTTCACAATATTTGATGAGGAAAATGGTGACAATCCTTTCCCCAAAAAGGGCACCAGTGGATGCATCGAGGACTTGTGAATAGAAATAAGCTCAAATACCAAAAAACAAGGAAAAACAAGACAAAGGGGGAAAAGAAACACCAATCTCCAGTCTTCCTCCAATCTCCAGACACGTAAGAGATCCTCCTCTGGCAAAAGAACACAACAACACAATCTAAATAAACAAGAGATTAATGACATGTGTGTTGGAGGTGATGGCAACGAGCAACCACACCATGTCAATCTTGAATGTGCACATGCATTGTCATAGCAAAAAAGGAAACGTACCCAAAAGATAGACAATTCCCAAGATTCAAGAAGCCTAGGAACTCTCAGAAGTCCAAGAGGTGTTGACATTATGGAAATCAATAGTACATAGCTACTCGGATGGGTAGCGCAAAGAATTGCAGAAAGTGAGTAGCTTGCACAAGAGATTGCAAGAAAAGAACCGATGTTATTTGAGAAACACTCATTGACGTTGCACAAAACGCAGTACAACAAGAAGCAAAGGAAACTACACGTAGATAAGGTTAGTCTCAAAAACATAAATATCATTCACATATCAAGTGATGACCTAGATGTTGCAGGATTTGGACCATCTGCACTCATGAAACTGCATCAATGCACATGAGATGCCCTTTTCAATTCGATTTCCAAACATGAGGTACAAACTATTAGATTTAAGAAGAGAATAAGTGAGCTTGAGGAGGAATTGTCTCTGAAGCCACTCTTTGCAAAGCCATTGGTCATACTGCCAGTAGAGCAAGCCCTTAAATTTATTCCCATAACCTCAAAGCCAATGACAAAATCACTTCAATTGTTGATTGGAACTAGAGGCTATGTTGCTGAAAACATTAACATAAGACTCGACATAATCAAGTAGGCATGGGAGCTCAATATCACTCTACGTAATCTTTCAAAAAGGATTACAAATTTTACTAGCTCAATATCACTCTACGTAATCTTTCAAAAAGGATTACAAATTTTACTGAACATTTTTGAAAATATTTGGAGCATGATCAAGACTATTATCAAAATGAGGTAAGTACTTTTGTCGCACGAGTCACTAGTATGAATGAGTATCAAAGAAGCCATAAATTGATGCCCTAAAATGAAAGGATAAACCAAATAAAGGTAGGTTGGGAAGCATGACAAAATGTAGTGAAAGGTGAAATAGTTGCTTTCTAAAACATCCATTAAAAAAAAGAAAATTCCAGTTTAAAAGAAATTGGTATTGTTAAGGAGCTACATGGCCCAAATGTTTTCAGGAATTCAACCATAATGTTTTCAGGAATTCAACCATAATGACAAAATAAGAGTTTGATACTGAATTAGCCATAATGAAAACTAGATTGGCTAATGACTTTGACAGTCTCATGGAATTTGATGATGAGGAACTGAAACAATGGCTTGTTACAATTTTCAACGACAACAAAGACCACTCCTCAGTCATCGACCAAGTCCAGCTAGAATGCAAAAAAGTGGAAGAGAAAATTTTCATTCTTCAAGTTAACCAAGAAATAACCATCGGGCCAATCAAAGGATGCATTGATGACTAGATCAAGAAGGCATTGGAATAAATTTACGTCTGAGAATAAGCATTAGATACAGTTCAAGAGAATTCCAACTAAACAACCCCTATAAAGCAAGTTGCATATGTACAATAGACAAATAAGAGCAACACACAACTTTCTTCTTGCTAACTAGTCAAGCAAGCATTTCGTCTGCTTTTTTTCTTCTTATTTTTCATCGCTATGTAATGTCCTGAAATTTATTCTTCTATGTTTTGTCATAACCTAACAACCTTTTCTAACTATGTGTCTTTCTTTGTTCTAGGTCTTTCTTATATTTTATGGTCCGCGGGGGCCCCAATCCTAGTCCGTTTGGACAAACGATTTTACTTTTTATAGATATTATTTGAAATACAATTGTATATTTTTTGAACTTGCTCAGTGATTGTTTTGGAATTTACAGAGATTATTGAAAAAACAATTGTATATTTTTTTACCTTGCCAAGATATTGTTTTGGCACAAATAGGTGTTTATTTTCTAGACTTTTACTCTCAGACATAATTTCCAAGTCTGCGTTCACTGTCAATGATTTTTTAGTGGAATATCATGTTTTGTTCCATGCATACATAGCAATTGAATTTCATTCTCGTAGTTGATATTTTGAACTCTATGCTAAGCTTAGTAAATTTGGTTTAATATAGTAACTAGTCTATTAAATAGTGCGAGGTGGTTTCTCGGGCATTTCATTTCTCAGGCATTTCATTGCTTGTTAAATCTGTGTTGTTTATTTAGTTACATAACACCCATGTTTATGTATATTATTAATGGATATTTGAAAATTGTTCTTATATAAACATTATTCTTAATATTTTTAATTGCTAGGTACTTAATTACTAACAATTTCAAGGACGTTTAACTTTCTTTATATATATTATGTTTTATCTTCTTCTTAATATTTTTAACTAATATGTGCTCCATTACTAACAATTTAACAGACATTTAACTTTATTTATATAAATTACCCCTTATCTTATCTGTATTGGCTTAACCAACATAGTCCATTGTCAGGTATTGTTTTATTTCTGAAAATGATTAGAATTTATGGTTCTGGATTTGATTGTTTTAAGTTCAAAGTCTTTACCATTTTTTAATGAAATGGCATGTTCTCTGCATATGTAGCAATAGAATTTCATTCCGCAAAATGATATTTTTGCGTCTATGTAATTCTTAGCAAACACTGTATCACATTGTAAAAACTCAATAACACAGTGCCAGGTCCTTTCTCATGACTTTATCTCCTTGTCTATGCTTAGTTAACCGAGTTTCTCCATTGTCAAGTTTTGTTTTAATTCTGAGCATGACTATACTATTTAGTTCTGGATTTAATTGTTACAAGTTAGAAGTTTGCACAACATATGTCTGTGCGGATTTCTGGGTGATATATCTGTCTGTACAATGTATCCGTGCAGAACAAATATCTGTCCCGTAGATATATATGTTTGACAATGTTTTTTTAGTTAAGTATATGCATGAAAGCATTTTGTGAACTATTAAAAGCACGCAGTTGCGAAGTGCAATAGTAGGGATGATTAGTGATATTAATTGTCTGCACAAGGTTTCAACTTAGACTAAGTCTTGGATGTCCAAAGCATATGCTTGTGTGGTCGTGTAGGGAATATGATTTTATTTCCACAATTTCAATGTGCACATACTTTGCATAGAAACATTTTGTTTGTATTATATTAGTTTTATTTTTATAACAAACATTGTCTTTTAAAATAAATACAAGCATCTAGACTGAGTGTTGCGAACTTAGAAAGTGAGATTGCCATAGATCAATTATTTATCATGCAAATTTCATCACTGATCAAGATTGACACTATTGAGCAATTGGAAATGCCAACTTGCAAACTGCGAGAAACCACCAGGATGGGCGATATGGATCACTAGCACAAGTGTCCATGCTAGATTTTGTTGATTGTACAATGCATATGCCACTGCGTACCACCAGAACATCTGGTTCTTCGGGAGATATGTGTGTGCCAAAGATATATCTCTGATGAATATATAACTCTGCAGATGATATATATCTCCAACACTTTACTTATTTACAAAGTTTTCCCCTACATTGAACAATTTACCTTTTTTACTATTTTTTAACCAATTGTTTTCGCTACAAATATGTTATCACTGAAATTGCGATAAATGAGTTAGTTATCAACCAAATTATATTGTTGCTCAAAATCTAGCATACGAAGTTGTGAAGTGTGGTAGTGCAGGAAGATGGTTGTTAAGAATTATCTACACAAGGGTTCAAATTACACTAGATCTTGGTTGTGCAAAAGATATGATTGTACAAATGTGGGGAGGATATATCTATTGATATGATGTCTTTGTTCCCAACACATTATCTTTATGGTAGATAGATATGTTTAACAATATTTTTTTAGTTAAGCATATGCATAAAAAAAATTTGTGAACTATTAATTGCGAAGTGCAAGAGCACAAGAGCATGAGTGTATCAATTATCCACACAAGGATTAGAATTAGACATAGTCTTCATTGTGCAAACGATATGCACGTGAAAATGTGCAAACGATGTGCTTTGCTTTCCACAATTCTAATGTGAGCATAATTTGCATTGGTTCTTGTCGATCCCAATCTGCGAACACTTTACATTGTTTACAACATATGCTAATATCCCTATTGATAATTTCCCTTATTAGTCCCTGCCATAAGCATCCGACTATACAAATCAATTTTTTGTTCATCACAATTTTGTTCTTGCATTGATACAAAATTTCTAGCCTTTTTATATATTAAATTGGATCAATTTTTTTCTTGTTTCCTTCAGATTGGTCCTTCAAAATAAAATCTTGTGGCGGGACCGTCTCTGGAAATTTAGTAGGAAATTAAATTCCAGATGTTTAATAGATGGTTCAAACTTGTGCATGTACAGGTGAAAAACTGGTACATGTACGTGTGTGGAACCGATGCATGCAAGAGTCACAAAGTCGTGCATATACAAGTCCAAACAATATGTCTGCGCTAAAGATGAATATATATATATATATATATATATATATATATATATATATAT
>CBVK0102885791.1:828-11827 GCA_900067695.1 Picea abies | reverse complement strand
CTTCTCTACTATTTACACTTTTCTTTGTTTTTTCTATTTTTTTGTTTTCTTCTTATGTACATTCTTCGAAATCATCATCTATTGATAATATACAATTTCCTAAGTCCTAATCGACAACATAGACTGGGTAATTGTTTGGGTTTTGAGGGTCACTTACCGTATACGCCAGTCTTGTTTCTTTGTATAGTCGAGTAAATTGTCCACCAAAAATTGGGATCGTAGCGTAAGTCATGTCTATCTGAAGTGATCCTCCTAATTTGGAGCCCCAAGACCTGGATAACATCATGCCATACTTGGCAGGGACGTCAACGACGACTACATCCATAAGGATACTTTTTACAGGGATTTGTGCAAGATTTACTACCAAATATTTGATCATGACATGACACTTAACTTTTATGGAATCAAACGAGTATAAGTCTTGATAAGGTCTAGTGATTTCGAGGCCCATTTTTTCCATGATAATTTTAGGCATTAAATCATGAGAGGCCCCATAATCTAACATGCAATTGTGGAGTAAGTGGTCGTGCACAGTTAATGTAATATAAAACAGAGTAACATAATCCTTAGTATTTTCAGTGTGCGGACCAAACATGATCATAGGTCTTTCATATTATAGATTGATAACATCAACGTGACATTCAACGTCAAGATTTTTTTATCATTTTAGCAATCTGTTTTTTATAAATTGGATTTTTGGTAAGCTCAACCAAGGGCATGGGGATTTTAATTTTATTAAGTTCGTTTTCTAAACTGAAACCCCCGGTTGTTTTTTCTATTTCTCTGGTTGGATCTTGTGCTTCTAGATTATCTGGTTTCTTGGTTTGTGTTTCTCTTGTTTCAACTGTTTTTGTTCGGACAACTTGTGTTTCAACTAGCGGTTTAGTAACAACTGCCTCATTCGCTTTATTTGTCGATAAAATATTTTTTGGTGGAACATTTGTAGGATTTGCTTCTCTGGGCCTTAAATTGTACTTCTGTTGGAGTTTGTCCATTATTGAGTTGGCGAGTCCTTGATATGCAGATTCTCAAAGATTATTTATACTTTCCTCATTATTAAACAAGGGTTCTAGGTCTAGAGACTTTTCATAATCCTGTCTAGTTAAATGAGGCTCCAGGTTGTCATCACTAAGGTTGTTTAGATCATCTTCTAACTCCTCATAAATTTGCATGTCATCCTCTGCATAAAATTTTCAGTTTTAAAAGGGGCTTGAATCTTTTGATCTTCATGGTTTACCAGTCTTTGTTGCGTCTGAGGGTTAGGGTTTCTTCTCAACTGATTTCTAACGAATGGATCAGGTTTGGCTTGGTCTAATTCCATCATGGATATTTTGTTTGATAATTTTTTAATTATTTTAGCCATCTCATCCATTTTTTCTTCCATGGACTTGCCACATCCAGATGGCCCTGCCTATTCTTTGAAACGCCTAGGTTCTCTAGTTCCCGTCTCAACTTTGGTTTTTAATTTACCAGATGCCATCATATTTGATTCGATTTCTATGGCATCGTCTTTCATTCCTACTAGAGTGGCAGATCTTCTTTCTCTTAAGAGGAGGGTAAAGTCGGGTTCAAAATCCCCTGCAAAAGTTACCTTTGCTGCAGGTTGAGAGGGTTTAACTTCGACTGGGATATTATTGTATAGTTTGTTGAACCTCTGAGTAAATTCGATAATTGACTCATAATTATTTTTTCTTAAAGCCCCGAATTCTGTCAAATAATAGAGATGGTCTTTCTTTTCTCCCCACTGTCTTAAAAATGCGTTTTCTATATCGTCATATGACCGTAAGGATCCTACCGGGAGTCCTCGAAAATAGGTTCTTACTTGTTCTTCTAAGTTTTGTACTAAAAGCCTTGAGTAAACATCTTCATGCTCGACGCCAAGGATATCAACAAACTAATCGAAAAAGGATATGTGCTCAGTTGTGGTTAAATATCCTTCTCCCATAATTTTCGGTAAGTTTTTCATATAATTCTCAGGCAAATCGTGAAGGACGACATGGAGGACCAAGGGAGCATATCTGGCCGCTACCTTGGCAAAAATTCTAGGGGGTGGAGGTTGTCCTTGACCTTGTCCACCTACTCCTCTGCCTCCGGTGCCACCTACTCCAGCAGCAGCCATCGAAAGTATAGGGGATGAACTTTGCGAAAAAAGAGGATTTTCAAAAACTTCGAGGGACCGAAGTGGTGACCTTTCAACTTCTTTGGGATGTGGCGAAGGAAGTTCTGGGAAAAGATCGTTAGGGGATGAAAAATCTAGAAGAGGAGGAAAAGGGAAATGTGGATTGGTTTCCTCGGACTTACAAGATGTATAAATAGGAGAACCGATAGGGGATGAATCACCTCTAATCCTAAGACTAGAGCTTCATACTCACAGACATTATTTGTATAATCAATTTCCCACTGTAGTCTGTATGAAAAGGGAATGACATACTCATCTCCAGGTGCAACAAATAACACTCCATCCCCCACCCCTTCGCAGGACGAAGCACCATCAAAAAACATTTTCCATACTCCTTCTCTACTATTTACACCTTTCTTTGTTTTTTTCTATTTTTTGTATTTTCTTCTTCTGTACATTATTCAAAATCATCATCTATTGATAAAATACAATTTCTTAAATCCTGATCTACGACATAATATGGGTATTTTTTTGGGTTTTGGGGGTCACTTATAGTATATGACATTTTGGTCTCTCTGTACAGTCGAGTAAATTGTCCACTGAAAATCGGGATCATAGCGTAAGTCATGTCTAGTTGAAGTGATCCTCCTAACTTTGCACCCCAAGACCTGGATAGAAGCATTCCATACTTGGAAGGGATGTCAACAAAAACTACATCCATAAGGATACTCTTTATGGGAATATGTGCAAGATTTACTACCAAATCTTTGATCATGCCAAGACACTTAACTTTTCTTGAATCAAACGAGTATAAGTCCTAATAAGGTCTAGTGATTTCAAGGCCCAATTTTTCCATGATAACTTTAGGCATTAAATTGTGAGAGGCCCCTGAATCTAACATACAATTATGAAGTAAGTGGTCATGCATAGTTAATGTAATATAAAATTGAGCAACATAATCCTTAGTATTTTCGATGTGCAGACCAAACATAATTGTAGGTCTTTCATCTTGTAGATTGATCACATATGCGTGACATTCAGCATCAGAAAAATTTATCATTTTAGCAATCTATTTTTTATAAATTGGATTCTTGGCAAGCTCAACCATAGGCATAGGGATTTTAATTTTATTTAGTTCATTTTCTAAAATGAAACCTCCAGTTGTTTTTTCAATTTATCTGGTTGTATCATGTGCTTTGCTATTCTCAACTTTCTTAGTTTGTGTTTCTCTTGTTTCAACTGTTTTTATTTGGGAAACTTGTGTTTCAACTAACGGTTTAGTCACAACTACCTCGTTCGCTTTATTTATCAATAAAACATTATTCAGTGGAACACTTGTAGGATTTATTTCTCTAGGCCTTAAATTATACTTTTGTTGAAGTTCGACCATTATGGAGTTGGCGATTCCTTGATATGCAGACTCTCCCAGATTATTTATACTTTCCTCATTACTAAACATGGGTTCTAGGTCTAGAGATCTTTCATAATCATGTCTAGTTAAATGAGGTTCCTGGTCATCATCACTGAGGTTGTTTATATCCTCTTCTAACCCCTCATAGTTTTGCATATCATCTCTTTGCATAAAAAATTTCATTTTAAACGGAGCTTGGATTTTTTTATCTTCGTTTTTCACTTGTCTCTATTGTGTATGGGGGTTAGGATTTCTCCTGAATTAATTTCTAGTGATTCGATCAGGTTTGTCTTGGTCTAGTTCCATTCTAGATATTTTTTTCAACAAATCTTTGATTATCTTAGCCATCCCATCCATTTTTTCTTCCACGGGCTTCCTAGATCTGGAGGGTCTTCCTTGTTCCCTGAAGCGTTTAGGTTCTTTGGTTCCTATATCAACCTTGGATTTCATTTTACCATATTCCATCATGTTTGATTCAAGTTCTATGACGTCATCTTGCATTCCTACCAGAGTGGCAGATCTTCTTTCTCTTAAAAGTAGGGAAAATTTGGGTTCAAAAGCCCCTAAGAAAGTTACCTTTGTTGCAGGTTGAGAGGGTTTAACTTCGGCTGGGATCTTATGATATAGTTTGTTAAACCTATGAGTAAATTCGAGAACTGACTCATAATTCATTTTTCTTAGAGCCCTGAATTCAGTCAGATAATATAGATGGTCTTTGTTTTCTCCCCACTGTCTTAAAAATGTGTTTTCTAAATCGTTATATGACCGTAGGGATCCTACCGGGAGTCCTTGAAACCAGATTCTTACTTTTCCTTCAAAATTTTTCACTAAAAACCTTAAGTAAACATCTTCATGCTCAATGCCAAGGATATCAACGAACTGATTGAAAAAATTTATGTGTTATCTTGCAGTTAGATCTCCTTCTCTCGTAAATTTTGGTAAGTTCTTCATATAATTTTTAGGTAAATCATGAAGGATGGGAGGAAGGACCAAGGGAGCGTATCTGGCCGCTACCTTGGCAAAAATACTAGGTGTTCGATGCGATCCTTGACCTTGTTCTCCTTCTCCTCCACCTCTGACAGCACCCATCGAAAGTCTGGGGGACAGAGTTTGTGAAAAAGTAGGGTTTTCAAAAACTTCTAGGGACCGAAGTGGTGACCTTTCAACTTATTCGAGATATGGCGAAGGAAATTCTGGAAAAAGGTCATTAGGTGATGAAAATTATATAAGAGGAGGGAAAGGGAAATGTGGATTGGTTTCTTCATACTTACATGATGTATAGATAGGTGAACCAACAAGGGACAAATCAGGGTATAAAATGTTTTCTTTAGGGTTTCGTAGAACCGAAACCTTTACCTCAAGAAAGGGTGAGGTTGACAGAGTATTAACGACAACGGGTAAAGAGGAGGCTCTTTTGTTCAGACTGGTTGGGGTATTAGAAGAGTCAATATCAATATTTATTTCGGGTACGATTACCTCTAGATTCTCACACCTAACCTCGGGCTTTCTAGTTGAGGCCTCTACAGAAGGTGTTTGTTAAAACTCCCTTCAGGAGCTAGTTCTTCAATTAGAATCTTAGCATTGACTTGTGAAAATTTGGGTTGGTATTTTTTACCTGCTGATGCAGTAGTTGATTTGAGGTATCCCTTTGGTTTCAACAACATTTCGGGATCTGATATTGGTGTGGTTTTCTTATTTTATGGATTCTTTCTGGTATTCTTTCGAATGAATTCCAGTTTTATATATATTGGAGTAGTCAAGTGAAAGATGAAAATAAGCCTTACTTGTATACTCAATCTTTGTTCACTATCAAAGATAGAAATTTACCTTGTTGTTTTCCCAGGGAAAAATAACTTCGTTTCTCCATCCCCGACAGCGACGCCAAAAAGATGTTGTTCCTGAGATTAAACTTAAGGCTCAAAGAGTAATGTCAAGCATCATGAAAGTTTGAAGAGAATGTTTTTAAAAAAAAAAATTTCTACCTTTAGTTATAAGATAAAAAAAATCCTTAAATGAAAATAACAATATGGCAGCACAGAGGTCGTATTTCGTGTCCGAGTCACAATTGTAATATCGAATGGTGTGGGGGGAATTTACAAAACTGTTAAACAAGATAAGGCATCAATTACTAAAGAATCTCACCTTGTTGCAGTGGAAGAAAATAGATAGTGCACCCTTGAACAAAGTATAAAGTACATTAATTCACATAGCTTGCATGTCTTGTTTTACTCACAGTAAATACGGAGGAAAAACTGCCCACTTAACAAATTTCTGATATAATACGATTACAGTAGTTGTGATACTAAATTGCAATCAAACATCTATCGAGGAAATGCATAGAGAAAAGTTGAAATATGGAAGTACAAGAGAAACACATAACCCAAACTGAACAAAATTTGGAATCTTTGTCTGCACTTGTAATAATACTCAAAGGAGAGTTTTCTCTATTACATCCGGCAAGAAGCAACCCTTAATATATCTTGGATCTATGTATTTATACAAAACTGTCACAACTCAAAACAGTTGGAATTCTTATAATAAAAATAGCAAATATCTGAAATAATACAACAATGCATAGAAAATGATGAGCTTTGTTGGCATTCTTTTCTATCTCTTTGTTTGCTCGCAGAAACGCTTCTTTTACTCATTCCTTTAGGCTAGACACCTCCATCGTCTGGTCGTCTTAATAATTCGGCATAATATATTAGTCAGTGTATTTATGTTGTCATATGTCCCTTTAACCACGTTCAATAATGCAATGACATTACCTTACCTGCTCACCATTGTGCTTGCCTTTCCATGCTCAATGCATTGGTTGCATCTATCTAAAATTTCCACCACTATCTTTGATGGCTCAATTGTTTCATTCACCTCAAAAATGTATAATTTCTTTTCCACTTAAGGTAGTCTTTCTTGGATTCTTTTCACTTCTATAATTTCTTTTCCACTTAAGGTAGTCTTTCTTGGATTCTTTTCACTTCTTGAGTCAAGGTCTGGAACTATGAAGTTGGGTTCACTAGCCATTTATTTATTTTAAGAAGGTCAATCTGGCTCATTTCATGTATGGCTGCCAGACTTTCCTCTTTGATCTTTCTAGAATTATGTTAGTTCATTTCAATATCGATCTACCCCAAGGCCTCTGCAATACTGCTTCCCTCAAAATCAATCAATCTCTTATCTAATGATGATAACACTTCTTGGCAAGCGTACTTTACTTCCCTGGATAATATCTTGCTTTCTGCCAAATTCATTTCCCACACCTTCAGGTCCATATCACCTCTTATTTGCTCAGAAGGGGAAAGTCGAGGAAAATTAGGGATATTATTTTTCGGTGCCAATACAATGACTTCTTGAAACTTAGTTCGAGCCAAGCGAGCTTCTCTTTCCTTGATACAAACAACCTTCAGAGCAATGTCTACTTCCTGATAACACTTCTGTATAGCATCAACCTTCATAAAAAGATTTCGCCGGGCCATTTCTAGTTTTTCGTTTATTTCCAGTGCTTAAGTCTTGAAGGCTGAGATATCTACTGATGTACCTTCAGTCAGGTCTATCCTGGCTTGCAAATGCCTTATTAACTCATCACGTTGAGTGACCAATCCCTTGTTGCCCTATGAATTTCGATGGAGCTCCTTGAGATTAGCCCGCAGTTGTTGGATCTGATGACAGTCATAAGCTCTGATTTGTTCAAAGTCTCGGCTCATCTTATTCTTTATAGTCTGTTCCATGGTCAATATTTGATCTTGCAACTGCCCCACCAATAAGATTTTTTGTCTTAGTTGCTCTGCCGAATTCTCCATAGACCATTGATGTGCAGTGGCAAAGGCACCCAATGAACCTGCAACTTCCTTCACGAATTCTATATCATCACGATCATTTCCATCATACAACATCCTCTGCCTTTTGGTTATTACTCTGTCCTTTTGATGTGACTCTCTTTTGACGATGGACCTCCATTTCTAGCTAAAGAAGAAATCCGAAGGAGGCATCTCTTCGGGTAAGATTGGGGTGAGATCACCTACAAAAATGACTTCAGAACTAGGATTTCCGAAACTAGATTGCAGAGGTGTCAATGAAGTAATAGGAGTACCGATCTTCGTAGATTGTTGTTGCTTTGTTGTATTGGCAGCATATGTGGTTGGTGTCGAAGGAGATGTATCCTGCCCTTGCTTTAGGAAGGCTTCGAGCTGAGCCATTTCCTGAGGGCCTAGTGGACTTGATAATGAATCTTCCAATTCTTGAGTCAAAACTTCAGAGCTCTTTGGGGTTTCCTCAGTATTAGGTTTACTAGAGTTCCTTGGTTCAAAACCTGGAGGTATAGATTCATGTGTAGATGAAGTGGCTATCGATTCTCCCTGTATTACTTTCATCCAGTTGTTTCGTCCGTGTCTTTGGAAACTGAGGAAGCGAGCTTGTTGATCTGGGGGAAAGGTTTGGAACCTATTCTGTAACTATTCATAAGACATGAATCCCCTGAATGTTTGATCGTATGGGGAGTCTTCATGCATGTATCTTTTCATATTGAATTGGGTCAGGTGATTCTCTACGATCTTGTGTGGGTCATGCTTTTTGAATTCGATGTCAACCAATTTGACATCATTTAGAGTTGTAGCCTCTACTTTAGAGTGACTGAAATCCAAAAGCGAAAACATACCGACCTAGAGAGGGAAGGTAGGCCATACCTTTTTCTGATCTGCTTTCAACTCCTTATTGATGCCCCTTGTTATTGTCTGGTAAGCAACTTCTCGGCATACTAGTCGGTCTGGTAAAAATATTGGGAGAGCATGGGGAGGGACTGAGCATCCGAAAACCCTAATATAAGAGAAGTTTTCTTCAATGAACTAATCTGCTAGTTTTCCCAGCTTTCCCATGATTCTGTCTGAAATTCGAGGGGGTGGGAAACCATATAAAGCTATATGGACAGGGACCACTACATTGTGACATATTTTGTAAAAGAAATCTTTTGCTTTTTCCTCCTACAACTTGGAATGATAAAAGTGAATAGGCTCTGCATTGGTCGAGGTCCAACTCCAATTCATGAGTGGGAAAGGGGTTATGAAGCAGACAACATCCATGACATACGTAGACATATAGAAAGGGGCGGGCTACCCCTTTGATTTTGCCAATTTGTATTCAGTAATTTCTTTGGCCAAGTTGTCTGATAAAGTTTTAGCCCAATTAAAAGTGTAGCCCTCGGCCACCTCATGGATAATCGATACCCATTCCACCGAGAAATGAGTAGGACTCTTCTTCCCGAACAATCTACAGAGCATCATGGCTACGTAAATCATGTGAGTGTCCAACGACGTTGTGGCATATATGCCATGAGCGTTAGACCTGAACTTCTCTGGGTGACCCCACCAGAACTTGATTATATCGGGGTAACTCTTGTTGTATTGTATGCATTCATGTTGCTCGAATTCCAACATAAATGCAGTGTTGTAATTATATTTAGGAGTGGGAGATAGCTTATACATTATTTGGAGGTGTTCCGGTTGGAATGACCCAACGACAACTTTCTAGTGGTTGGTGATGCTCCTGGTTTGGACGTCGATGTTCTCTAAGGCCCGGCCTATCATGTCGTTATACGACATGAATCTCGACCGCACAATTATCTTGTGTAGCTTTGACTCAGCTATATATCTGAGTTTAGCTTCATGAGTATCGTCTACTTCATCAACGAAGTCTTCTGGATGGTTTATAATCTCATGTTCCAGAACCTCAAACACCTATGTCCAAGATTTCACAGTGTCTATAGCTCATGTCGTAGTGTCTGACATAACGTCTACATTCGGATTTGAAGCCTCACCAGCCGCATTAGTCTTCTTCATCATATTTTGTGGTGCCATGATATCGAGAGAACGGAATGAGGTTACCTGTTGCAGAGGAATTGCGTGAGCTTCTTAATCAAGTAAAACTTCCTACTTTGCGGAGGGTGAAAATAAAGTTCAAAATCGAAGTATTTTTATTCACATCAGATGCATTGATTCTAGTATAGCTTTATTGACGACAAATTTATTAACTTTAATGGAAAAGTCTACCTGGAAATCCACAATCTATGTTAAAAATCATTACCGTTGATTTCTCATAAATGCCATTAATATTCGACGATTCGTGTTCGGGAAATTTAGATGAGACAGAGCTAGAACTATCTGAATCTCGAATCTGTGGAGGTTAGTCCCTGGATAATCGCTATTAAAACCTTAATTAATCATGTTTAGAAAGGTGTGTTAACTTTAAGCGTTTCAAAGATTCGGATTTCGGGAACTTTAAATGTAGCTCGAGAGAAAATCTCTAAAACCCGAAACTGCGAAGTGATTAATTATCCTGTAATCGATTTTAAGTCTTAATTAATCATATTTAACTTTAAGTGTTTTGGAAATTCAGACTTCAGGTATTTTAGGATACGATGAGGGATAAACGTCCGAACTCAGAATTGCGAAATCATTAATTGTCTCTTGACCATGATCAACTTAATTAATTAAATTTTAATACTTCGACATTTTCTTGACCATGATCAACTTAATTAATTAAATTTTAATACTTCGACATTTTGTTGTTTTGGTGATTTGTTAATTAGTTCTTGGTTATATTTCTGAAGGGTGATCTCCCATAGTGATGTGTCGCAGATGATGTCATTCTAAATGACATGTCGAGAAAAGGGAGGGGCCACGTGTTAATTAGAATTGTATGAATCTTCAAATGAAAATTCCAGAGATAGGTGCCACGTGTCCACTCAAAGAAGACTCAAAAGATACATGTGTACCATGACTTGTGTCGTCCAAAGGTTTAGGAAAAGTGATGAACGAATACTTTCTGGTTTAAGGACTTTTATCGTTAAGAATTATCGAAATACTCGAAGCGCGAAGCTCCGTAGCGACCTTTAGTGATTTATGTCTTTAACCATTAGGCGGCTCCAAAACTCCGGAGAAATTATGATCCCTCAATCAAACGAAAAAACTTCATCAATGACAGATATCACACATGCCTTATTACTGATTAAGCATAACTTAATTTGATTTAAAATTCACAAATTATACTCTAAGTTACCGCTTTTGGAAAAATTATAATTTCATAAAGTGGAGAATGTAAAGCTCAAAAGTTCAGGATTATATGTGTTCCAACAGAAGTGGAGAATGTAAAGCTCAAAAGTTCAGGATTATATGTGTTCCAACAGCTGCCATGTACTCTGCCTCTGTAAAACTCAGTGCTACTAAAGTTTGCTTCCTATTAAACTAGGAAATGACTACTAACCCCAAACTAATGCAACACCGAGAAGTGTTCTTCCTATTTGTATCACTGCCTTCCCAAACTGAATCAGAGAACCCCTGCAACCTCACGCCATCTCCACCAAGGTACTACAATCCATATCCTATTGTGCCCTGTAAGTATCTGAGCATGTGCTTTTTTGCCACCCGGTGAACCTCCCTCAAATCCACCATGAATTGGCTCAAGGTGTAAACAACAAA
>CBVK0102885765.1:0-12092 GCA_900067695.1 Picea abies | reverse complement strand
CCGAGATCTACACTCTTTCCCTACACGACGCTCTTCCGATCTCACCAAAGAGAGAAAACTCGGGTTTTTTTCATGTTTAGAGAGTCTGAAAAACACTTAAAGAGGACTCCACAAGTTCCTTTTTCGTAATTTAATTTGATGAGACCGAAAAAGTGATAATTTACCGCCTATCAATTGTTTTCTTCAAATACTTTTACGAATGTGAAAAGAATAAGGTCGCTCGACAATATTTTCATTTTTATGGAGCATGAAAAGAGCTTAAATGATACTCCATGGGTTTCATTTTTCATGTTACCATGACAAGTACGAAAATACGACAAAAGTATACTCGGTTAGATTCTCATTGATTTACGAGCACAAGGAGGAACAAAGAATACGCTCAGAGTTTTTCCTGAAAAACTCTAAAAGGATCTGTACAAACAAAAAACATATAAAAGCAAACCCAAAAGACGTATCCTTGTTCAAATTCCACTCCTAGATTTCTCACCTGTGAAAAATCAAACACTTGTAACACCATTAAAAGTCTAGGGTTTAGGTGAAATACATTAAAATAATATATAAAAAATGTAATGGAAAAGTGAAAAGTAAATAAATATGAGTAAAAACTTCTTTTTACCATTTCATTATTACTCCACCCAAACTTTGTTCCCAAAACCCCGTTTTTACCTCAAACTTCCACTATGGATTGTGGGAGGTACGGTGGACCATTTGACGAACGGACTCCGCAGGACAGGTAATTTCCACCTCCAACTTTTCATGGATTCATTTCCACTTTTCATAGGTTAGAAATAACATTTTAGGTTTCATTTTCTAGGGTACTTGCGCCCAAAGGTCATTGCAGGTGCCTTGTTTCGTGCCCTACGACGACCCAGGGTCATCGCAGGTGACCTTTAAGATACAGTGCGACGAGTCCGTACTGTACAGGATAGCTAGCCTGTGATGTCACAAAGTAAAAATGTTTTTAAGATGCTTTTGCCAATATAAAATGTCTAGGAGAAAGATGAAGATGCTAATGCCTCTTTTGTGTTCCATTTCAGGTTTTCTACAGTAAATATATTGGAATGGCAAGAAAGGGAACATGAGGATGAAGATTACTTCGTTGGGAATGACCTAGGAATAGTGAATGCCCTTCGACAGTGTGGAATCCTAAAATTCTTCAAGATCCAGGGCACGAGGGCCCAATTGATATTGCTGGAATACTTAGTCCATATGTGGGATGTAGACTAACATGTATTCCATGTGGGTACTCACATCCTTGAGATAGATATCGAGGATATCTATTTTTTGACTGGGTTGTCTTGCCGAGGGGCTTGAGTTACACTGAATGGTAGCAGAGGAGGTGGCAAGCCTATGAGCCATTATATCAACTCACATTGCGTGCCGGGTTCTGAGAGACATAGATGCAAGGTCCCTATCCGAGATGTCTGTGATTTACCTCTATGGATGATCCTATACACCATCGCGCATATGGCGGGGAGCGCAACTCCCCATATGACCCTTTAGAAATATTTCTAGTATGCACTGGAATGCATGGAGCCCCGTGTTTTCAACTGGAGTGATGGGGTTCTCAGAAGCATGAAGAAACAATTGATCAAGTGTAGGAGGTGTGACTTGAAACAATTCAGATACATATCGATTTTGGTGTCCTTATTCCTAGAGAGGGTTCCAAACTTGCAGCTACAGGTAGAGTGGGGCATACCGACCCCACAAGATCCAAGAATGAAGAGGTGGTATAACCTCATGGCTCAACATGTGACTAGGCCTATTGTCAGGTATAATGACATTTTCTTTGATTGGTTGAGGCTCCAGATGCTTATGGTACATGACTACACACATGCCAGCTTGGACTTCCGAGGTGACCTAGACTTGGTTCTTCCTAAAGGTTCTCAGTGGGGGAACATAGGTAAGAAGTAAATTTTGTTTTTATAATGTTTTTGTAATTTTTAAATATGAGATGTTTTTTATGTCTTTAATCAGATGACTAATAAAAAATCTCTTTGATGTTGCAGATGTGGGACCTCATCGACCTCCAGGTTCATCTCCCATTCAAAGGTGAGGGGAGAAAGTCGAGGTAGTAGGATTAGTCGCAGTTGACTACGAGGCTATATAGAAAAACTTGGAGGGGCTGACAGTGGATGTCATAGATGCCTCCATCGATGAGATCCCAAGGTACTATCAGTGCCATATAGTAGGCGTATCTGCATCCATCGGTCAACTGCTCCGTAGAGTAGCACAGACAGTCGTATGTTACTGTGAGTAGCATCCTTGATGCTATATTTGTATATGAATCCATGTGCTTCACATTTTTGACATTTTGGTCTTAAGACAAAGAAACCTTTTGTAAAAACTTTTATTGTTATATATATGAGGCTTCTACCGACTTACTTGTTGTATATACAAAGTGTGATTGGATTTTATAAATTTCTCAAATGTCTGTCTAACACATAATTGGCCAATGCATCTATTAATGTATTTAGACATCTAGGAATGTGTTGATATTCAATGTAATCAAAATGACATTCCAAGAGGCGAATTCGTAAATATACCCTCAATAACGTAGGACTTCGAATGGAGTAGACATTACTCAACTGTAAGACTACTAATTGTGAATCGAGGCGTACAACAAGATGACAGATTCCAAGATACACAATGTTGGTCAATAATTCAATGAATGCACTATATTTCGCGATATTGTTAGTTGCACGACCAAGGAAAACACCATGAAGACTAATCAACTCATCTGTAGGTGCATAGATTTCCCAAGCAACAGATGCTAGGTTCTGAGTATTGCAACTAGCGCCATCAATGAAGCCAATGTAGGGTAGTGAAGACACCGACATCTGGAAACCAAGCGCAATGCAAGGTAAGCATCCGAAGTTCAAAACCAAACAACGAAAAAGCACGCAAGATTATGATACACTAAAAGTACAAGCACTCATGAAAAAATGACTTAAGCATAATAATTCTTTAAGTAAAGCCCATTTCAGGGCTCACTCAAAGGGATACCATCATAATCAACTAGCTCATAAGCTCCCTTCTCCAACACACATTTGAAAATGTAAGGACCTCGCCATATGGCCTCAAATTTACCAGCCCCTAGCAAATCACGATCCTGTTCATATAGGAGAACACGATTACCTTCAGAAAAAACACGTGGCTTGACATGCTTGTCATATTGGGATTTAACACATTTCTTCTGAGTTTCAATAACTAGGGCAACATCACTTCAGGTTTCATATAATTGCATTAAATACAAAAGATGGTCTTCTTCAGCAGAGGTATTAGGGAGAAGTTCAACGACCAGTTTCAAAGACGGTATTTCACATTCAATCAACAAGATAGATTCGATACCATAAACTAACTGGAAAGGTGTAAAACCCATGGCAGACTTGATAGATGTCTGATAGGACCACAATGTGGAGAACAACATCGTGTGCCAGGTTGTCTTATGAATTTCTATCATCCATCGAAGCATAGTAATGAGAACTTTGTTGATTTCTTCAACTTGGTCATTGGCCTGTGGGTAATAGGGGGTTGAGTTTTCATGTCAAAGACCCAAATTTTCAGTAATTTCGGACATCATGAAATTCTGAAAATGACTACTGTGATCAATAACGATATCTTGAGGGATACCAAATCGAGTAATGATATGATTGAATATGAACAATGCTGCAGTTTTTCCAGTATTATCAAATGTAGGCATCACCTCGTCCCATTTAGTGAAATAATCCACAACTACAATGATGTATCCATGCCCCCCGACCGAGTGAGGGTTACATGTTATGAAGTCATTTCCCCATTTGGTGAATAGACCAAAGTAAAATACAGGATGTAAAGGAGTAGGATGAGATCTTATCTTGTTGTTATAAGTTTGGCAAGCATGGAATTTCTGAACAACATTGATCCAATCCTTAAATGAAGAAGGCCAAAAATACCCTTCTCGTAAGATCTTTTGGGAAGTGGCATACCCAGACATATGACCTCCACATGCTCCAGAGTGACAGTCATTCAAATATTTCTTGGCTTCGTCGTAAATGAGACATCGTCGGAAAATTGAGTCAATACCGCGATGATAAAGGGTATCACCGAGAATGATGTATTTTCGAGCTTGCTAGCGTATGCAATGATGATCTGTACTAGAGAGATCAAGCCAAAAAGTTTGAGTCTGGAGATATATGATGATATCTCCATACCATATGTCATCAGAACTGATCAGAAAAAGGGATTCATCAGGCAAGGAATCCTCTGCCACATTTCCTGTCTCAGTGGAGGGAAGGTCACATATTAGTTCTGTGAAAACCAAAGATTTCTTAGACTTAGCGTGTTCGAAATCTAAGTCAAACTCCTGGAGAATCACTATATATTTGGAGTACTTGCCCCCTATCAATTGTCGCGTGAGGATATGCTACATAGGGTTGCAATTGGAAATAACAATGGTTTTGCGTAATAGGATATAATGACGAAAATGTTGAACAACTTGAACAACTACCAAGGCCATTTTCTCCACATGGAGGTATTTGGTTTCGATGGTCGTGAGACTTTGAATCAAATAGTATATCACATGTTTGTCATGCAAATCATCCTCTTGGACTAAGACCATGGAAATGGTAGAGTTCGAAGCAACTAAGTAGAGGAAATAATCCCAGCTATAGTCAGGGGGAAACAGTAATGGTGTACGGGTTAGGGAAAGTTTCAAAGATTCAAAGGATTTTTTCGCGGTATTGTCCCATACAAACTCGTAACCTTTCTTAAGTTAATGAGTAAATCCTTTCATAAGTTCAACATAATTTGGGATGAAACGACATAAATGTTTTTCCTTCCCTTGCAAACTTTGGAGCTGGCGTAAAGTGGAAGGAGGAGGTAGATTAAGGATAACCTCAACCTTCAAAGGGTCTACGCGAATCTTGTGTATTGACACAATAAAATGAAGTAGTCGACCAGACTCCACACAAAAGACACACTTATGTGGGTTTAAGAGGATACGATAATAACGCCAACGTACAAAAATGGCCCTCAAATGTGTCAGGTGGTCTTGGAGACGCATGGAATGCATCGGTAGATGATCAAGATAAGGTTGCATGATGTGGTTTATATCATGGAAACAATAAGAAATAGCATGTTGAAAAGTCACACCAGTGTTCATGAGACCAAAGGGTAATTTCTGATAAGCAAAGGTCCCCCAAGGGAAAATAAAAGCGGTCTTGTATTGGTCCATGGGTAAGATATTAATTTTATTATATCCGGAGAAACCATCCATCAAAGAGAAGATCTCACTTTCAGCCCAGTCGTCGATGATCTGGTCAACGAAGGGGGTTGGGTAATTTTCCTTAGGACAAGCCTTATTGATGTCCCTATAATATACACAGACGCGGATGGTGCCTTGTTTATTATTCACTAGAACTAGATTGGATACCCAATCTGTCAAAGCCAAGGGATAGATAAATCCAGCTTTAAGATGTTTTTAAACTTCAAGCTTGATAGCAACAGCTTTATGTGGGTGCATTAGGAGAATTCTCTGCCGAACAGGTTTAGCATCCGTGTATGTATTAATATCATGTACAACGATATCAGGATCGATACCTGGCATCTCTTCGTAAATCCAAGCGAAAATGTCGCAAAATTCTTGGAAAAGGGATTTGTATTCGTGGAAATCATCGGTAGAACATGAGGCTCCAATATGAAGATTCTCCATGACCCCAGGTTTAATAGATATGTCGAGAGAAATGGTAGGTGAAATTTTTCTCAAGTTCCCTTCATACAAAACATCGTGTGATGACTCAAGAACTTAATAGATAACCACAATGGTTGACATAGTCGAAATCCATTGGTAACTCTCTATGGTGTTGCATTCTAGGAAGAGAATGGATCAATGATGCCCATCATCCTAGGGGGTATCTTCCATAGACATGACTGACATGATCATCTCGTCAGTAGGAAAGTTCACATGAAACAGATCAGGATATGAAGCACAGAGAGAAGGAGAGGAGGGTGTTGCCAATTGAATAGCTTGGTAAGTGGTTTTGACCAGACTTAAAGGAATCCTGTCACCATAAAGAGAGTAATCACTAGGTCTAGGTACCACCCATTGGTCGTATGACTCAGGGGCTTCAAGAATGGTTGTGGATATCATGTTAATAGAGGCAACATAAGGAGGAAGAATATCGGGTGGTGGGATTGGAAATGTTCCCATCAAAGTAGAATCTTTCAAAAGACCCACGCCAACATTCTCATAACCAAGAGGTGTCTTTGAAATGAAAGGAACGTTGCTAGTATGATAATCAAAATTAAAGAAGGCCAGTTGGTCAACAGTAATGGCTTTTCCTTGGTGGGGGAAATGTACCACACAGAAAAGGGTAGACACAACTGCAGACATGGAATCAATCCAGCTACATCTGAGTAAAAGGTTATAATCAAGAGGCGCAACGAAGACCTCAACCTCAACATTGGCCGATTTACCTTCCAACGTAATAGACAACGACAAAAGAACACCATAGGGTTTAAAGCTTGTACCATTGAAATCCTTAAGTGTATTGTGTGATTCAGTGAGGGTAGGAGAGCCAATGGATTTCTAGCAAGTAACAAACATGAAGCAAGTCAAGGATCCTTCGTCAATAACAATTCTATAGATATTCTTGTTTTCAACAACAACTTGGATCTGGAATGCTAATTGAGGAGGAAGCCTTGGAACATGATCTTCAAAGTCAAATATTATGAGATTAGTATCCGTGGGATCAATTCCACCAATGGCCTTTAATAGTGCCTTCCGTTGAGCTAGGAAACTTTGAAGGACTTTGAGAGATGAAATCTCCGAGGGTGCTTGTGCAAGATCTTCTACAATGCTGTAGTTTTGTGCAACACGATCCTGAGGTTTAAATGCAGACTTGCGAACAATGCCCTTGGGAGGAGGGCGAAGGAATGTATTGAGACTCAGTTGTTAGAGATGAAGAGAACCATTGGAAGGTGAAGTTAGGGGAGAAGGTTGTACCAATGAAGGTGGTATGCCGTCAACTTTCTCTTTGGACGAAGAGTAATCTTTGGCTCGAGTTGCGATTGCAACTTCGTTCTTTTTAGAGTCACCAGTACACATAAGGACATAGGATGAAGTAGAAGGGGTAGCTTCATCATGAATGACCAGTTGGGATTGCTGTTGAGAAGGGAAAGGTTGTGACAAAATGACATGTGTAGAAGGTTTCTCGGTCCCTTGTAGGAACTTAGTAACTTCGGCATGTCTTGGACAATATTTCGTATAATGATCATCACCACAGATAAGGAAGGGGTAATGAGGCTTACACTTGTCTTTCTAGTCAGTGATTTGTGTTTTAGCTTTATCAGATTGTGGATTATTATTCTTGTCCTCCTTGTTCTTACCCTTTCCCTTCTTTTTATTTTGATTCTTTCTGGCAAGCATGGATTGAACATAATTAACTTCAACTGTTTTATCGATGGAAGGAGTAGGAGTAGGAGTATCTTGTGCATTAGAATGATTGGATTCAGGATTGGTGTGACGTGTGTGCGTCAACTAGGTCTCAACATGGAAGGTTCCAATCACACCATCAACATCATGAGAGGATGCTGGAGGTTTTGGGGTAGGGTTGGTGGAAGGTCGAGGATTGTCAGGGATCAAATTGTAAAGTGTTCCCATTTGCGAATAAATGAGATCAAGATACTGAGCACGACTAATCACCTGCTCTTTAGTGACAATACTACCCATGGAGACATCATGAGTGATAGGTCCAATGAGTGATTTGGTAAACCAATCGACTAATAGTTGATCAGGAAGAGGAACTTTGATGAAACGTCTTCTTCTCCTCCACTCATGGATGTGATCAGAAATATGAGTGGACGAGGATTGCTTGAAAGAACTCAAAATTTCGGTTCCTGTCTCGTATCAGATTGGTAACTAGTAATGCGTCAGAAACTCCATGGCTAGGGTGTTAAAATCATTGAAGAAACCTTGAGGTAACTCGATGTACCATTTTTCTACCGAACCCATGAGAGTTCATTGGAAAATTCGCAGTCTGATGGAGTCATCCATCAAGGAGTTAGATGAACACCACAGATGAAAATTCATAACATGATTATTAGGATCTTCTCCTGCTCGACCGTCGAATTTAGGAATGTCGGATGGTAACTTGGTCGGTATGACGAGCCAATGAGGAGAGTGTAAAATAGGATCATTCAGAATCCTAGACAGATTAGGTAAGTCCAAAGTGACCAGGAAAGGAAACTGTTGGTTCACTTGTGGAAACTCATAGTTCTGAGGAGGAAGTCCCATAGGTATACCAATAGGACTGTAAGCAGTCTGGAAATAATTAGCTAGTCCTACCAGACTTGGCTGTGGAGGGTTTTGGGAAATATATCCTGTAATGTGGGGTTGGGTAGAGGGGTTCCCTTGGTAAGGGGCACTAGATTGAATGCCCTGACACTAAGTGGGATTCAGGGAACCTAGATATGATTGACCGAAGTGAAGGGGTACAACATATTTAACTTGAGGATGTTTCCCCCCAGACGATTGTGGATTTCCTTTGGAAAGAAGGTTCCAAAGGTGGGATTGTGATCAAGGTGCATTATGTCCATACAATGAGTTATGGAATCCAACCTGAGGTTTCCCCCCAAGTTGAGGTTGTGCGCCAATTTGAGTTTGGCTCCCAAATTGAGGTTCCCCCCCAGCTTGAGGTTGAAATCTAATAGGAATCTGGTAACCCGAAGCGAACGAATGACTGGTACCTCCAATTGGATTGGAGCTACTAGGGACAGATGTAACGACCCTTAATTATTAAGATGTTTAATTTAATAAATAATCCTAAAAAAAAAAAATTAGCTAAACTATAATTATTTATTAAATAACCTTAACTAATTATTTGTTATTAATTAGTTATTCTTGACTATGCTTAATTTAAGTATAATTAACTCTGGATCGATTTTTCATTTTACGAGAGGGGAGAAAGGATTTTGGGGAGAGCTTGGAGTATTGGACAGTGTGGAATTTACAGTGTACCGGGGGGCTGCGGAGGTTTTGGGCTCGGAGGGCTAGGATATCCATTGATATCCTAGGGCTAGGCGCTACTAGTCGGCAGGGAGGTTGGTTTTGGGGTGGTGTCCCAAGGAGCAAGCTAAAGGAGCAAGCTAAGGAAGCAAGCGACAACATCAGGTTCAGGTTAGAGTTATGAATGGTTTCAAATTAAATTGTTATTAAATTTTATTACTTGAAATATTAGATTGCGAATGTGCTAGATTAAGTAATTTTTTAATTTTCTGTAGTGTATTAATTTAATGGTTGCTTAAACTAATTTAGAGCCATTACAATTGGTATCAGAGCTTAGTTGAAACACTGGAGCCTTAAGGGCCACGTTCCCAGCTCAAATTCCCCTCTGCTTAACCTGCACACAAAACATAGAAACTTTAATAAAAATAAAAATAAAATAAATAAATGCAAAGAAAATTACAAGATTCAAAATATTATTTGTGCACACATTTCATCTCATGGATTAAAAAGAGTAAAACACCAAGACATAATGCAAGGGTGTCTCCTGCGTCGTAAGTATTACTAATTTTATTTGATTTTGTTTATAAATGCACCTCATATTACATTACTTGGGGAAATTTAGTAGTAAAGGAGAAAATGGATACGAGTAAGCGAAAACATGGTGTGGCAGTACCTTGCGGATACGGTCTGCAATTTCTTCTGTGTCTGGAATGTGAGGAGAGTGTATCATAAACCCCAGGACCAATTCATAATTGTCACAAGACCTGTAAGCATTCCCTTCATAGGGCGGGCAGTCAAACTCTGGGCATACTTTGACCAAAACACAGTCATTGGTTTGGGCGGCTGACATCTCCATAAATAATCGGTGGCTTCAGACATCGATAACCATAAGACTGTACCCAACCATTAACTGTGAATGCAAATCCCTGAAGCTGTTCCCCAAAATATTCTACCATGTCGTTTCTCTGCAGAAATAGATAAGACAAATAATTAGTTTC
Source organism: Picea abies (assembly GCA_900067695.1). Lineage (NCBI taxonomy): Eukaryota > Viridiplantae > Streptophyta > Pinopsida > Pinales > Pinaceae > Picea > Picea abies. The sequence goes on along the minus strand of CBVK0102885765.1, from coordinate 2,108 downwards.
CATCATAACATAAGATGATGTTTGATGATTTCAACCAAATCAATGCAAGCCATGACTTAATCTCATTATCAAGCTTTGTCTCATTTACTAAATCCACAGTTGTATGGAGAAGAGAGCAGGAGGTGGAGACAACTATTTTGCCTACAATGCAATCAGATGGAATTCTCAGATTAACTAGGAAAGCATATGGAATTTCTCAGATCAAAAGTACCTCAAGCAGAGTAAAATAGTGTGCATACACATACCTTCACCAACAATCGTTTCAAGATCCTTTAAAATGCTAAACGATGCTACCAAATCATTAGCCCAGATGTTTCTCCCATCAATTACTCCAGCAAAAAGGTATTTGTCTCCGGGAAAACCAACAGTTTTGACAAGGCTGAGTGTTTTAGTTCCACGTATTAGATCTAATCCAATAGCAGATATAGCCTTCAACTGAATGATGGTCCTGAGGTAAATGGTATATTTCACAGTGTTAGAAAATTTAGATCCCCAAATCTACACCATGTGATTTTTGGAATTCAAGTACTATCTAACTGTTTTAAAAAAAAACTGAATGATGGTCCTGATGCAAATAGCGTATTTCACAGTATTAGAAAATTTAGATCCCTAAAGCTACACTATGTGAGTTTTGGAGTTCAAGTAGTATCTACCTGTTTTCCAGAGAAATGCGGTATCATTTTTATTTTCTTAATAAAAAGAAAGGTATCATCTACATAAGCAGATACAAAGGATGCCGCCTTACCTATATGTCTCAACAGGGATATCAGCAAAGTATGTTTCTACAAGCAATTTGATCCCAACAAGTACGTCTTCTAAGAAAGAATAAGCTTTAGAGAAGGCATCCAGGTGGTGACCTTCGAGGTCCATTACCAGAGCGGGTTCATCAAACTGAATCCATGTTGTCCCAGCCATCTTTACATGCTGCCAGAAAGAACTGCAAATATGACATTAAGCACACTGCCGCCAGAATACCCTTCATTGATAATTAACTGTGATCCATATGAAAGAGCCAATGCATAGGTGTAGTAAATAATAAAGAGGGCAGACCCCAAGCCAAAACCAACTGCCAACCCTTGGTGAGCAGCAGCTTTGTAAGCAATCATAAGTGACTTATCATAGTCAATCACAACTTTCTTCTCCCCCGTAAAAGACACAACAGTCCTAATTGAGCCAATTGTCTGCTCCACAACATTGCCTGCTTCTGCATATGCTTGCTGACATCGGCTTGATGTCTTTGATATTATCATAGCCATAGCACCACCTGCTGCTACAAGAATAGGAATCATAGACAACATTACCAGGGTAAGTTTCCATCCTTTAAAGAAAGCCACAACGAAACCTCCAAAGAATGCAGATGTGAATTGTATGAGCGTCCCGACCTTTCCACCTATAGCCTCTTGACTTAGTATGGTGTCTCCTGATATCCTCTCAATAACCTCTCCTGTTGATGTCTCATAGTCAAAAAAATGCAGTGTCTTGCTTGAGGATAGTTTTCAATTAGACACTCCTGATACGAGTAGCCTGCCTTTCGCCTGTGCACATCCAAAAAGTCACCTGGAAGAAGGATGCAATCGCTGCAACAGCAGCGAGATAAACAAACTGCAAAGCTACCTTAACTCTTTACAGCCTACCCATAATAATTGCCGCTTGATAACTTATACAAAACCTGAAGTAAACCTCCACGCATTCCCAATTTGACCTTCCCAAGCATTTACATATGAGAAAACGCAGGAGTTCGCCGAAATTCCCCAGAACAGAAACTATGAATGTGAAAGGAAGGGTTTAGCTGCAAAGAGAGGCTGAGAGGAAAACTATGTGGAGGAGAAGAAGACATACCAGATTCCCTGGAGGCGAAGGGCACGTGGGCCGCATGCAAGCCCCACGTTGCCGGCTAGGGAGTCTTGGGGCAAGTGGGCGACATGCGATCCCCACGTTGCCAATACACGTTTTTATTATTATTTTATTTATTATTATTATTTTTATTTAAAAATTGGTTTAATTATAAATTGAGTCATAAATATTATATTATAATTATTTATAAAATTTTCTTTTTATATATATATATATTTAATTAATGTTAAGTTTATATATATATATATATATAT
>CBVK0102885743.1:0-16189 GCA_900067695.1 Picea abies | reverse complement strand
ATTGTTGGGGAGGAGTTTGGCTGAGCATTTTGCTTGGTATTTGGCTGGGTAAATTTGTACTGTAAGGGAACTCTATATTTCCTTGCTAAATAATAATAAAATCTCAGATTTGTTGCATCGGTTTTCCCACCTTGGGTTTTTCCGAGGACTATTGTCCAAAAATAAGTCTGTACTTGTGATGTGATTGTTGTGATTGATCAGATTGATGAGACTCATAGAGAGACCAAAGAAGAACTTTTGCTCAAGGAGATCTCAGCCAAGGAGAAGAACTTTCATCTAGAGATCAGCTCAGTCCAAAGAAGATGGAAGCAGCATCAGACAGATCCGGTAGCAAGGACAAATCTGGGCAACAGATCAACAGCACGTACAGCCAAGATCGGGCAGTATAGAGCTACAGCAGTATCCTACGTGCAGGTCAGGAGTCTAGGGCGCGTCGCACAGGTGCAAAAGGGTGTGTACATACACGCCACACAAGTGCAACAGGGCACTTACATATGCACCGGACTAGTAGTCAAGGGTGTGTACATACGCGCAAGGCAATGGACATAGGCACATACGTACGCGTTTTGCAGGTCATACAGGGCGTGCATAGATCGTATAGATTGTCAATATGGGGTTGTACAACAGCGGAATAGTTGCTAGGTTGCAAGAGTTTGCTGTATTTTTTCTATTTTTATTCTCGGTGGGAAGATTTCCCAGTTTGGGAACCCTTGTAAGCTTGGAATCGTTATTTAATGAAAGTTTTTTTGAAGAGCAGATTTTATGTGGTGTGTAAAGTTTGGTTTCCATAGTTTTTCTTCCGCTGCTTTATTTCCAGCTAATATATTTTATTCCGTGTGCTGTAATTTATTTTTCAGCAAGGAAAAACACAAGGTAGTAAAGTATCTAGGTGCTGGGAATTGAAGCAAGGAAAAACACAAGGTAGTAAAGTATCTAGGTGCTGGGAATTGAGATTTTTCAACAAGGATGTGCCTGTGGTACATTGGCCTATTGTGATCTAGAACCCTAATCAATGTTATTTGCATATTTCCTTGAGTTTGTTCTTTTAATGTCAATTCCATGCACAAAATCTTCTAACATAGATGGAAAGCATCCCAAATGAAAGGAGAATGATATAAGGTTATTTAATATATTGCCAACAAACTAAGTAAGCCTTTGCAAAGAACATTGGATTTGGAGACTATTGGAAAATAGAAAAAATGGTATTAAGATAAGAAGCCTATAGGATGTAGAGGAATTTAGAGATAGTTATGTCACTAAAAATATTTGGTTTCAACCATGCAACCCTCAGCCTCATAACTAGACAGTCTATCCCTACCACATGCAAATATCAGCCTCTCAGTAGTCCATAAGAACCATCTAGCCTTTATAGAAATTGTATCCTATTGATAAGCAACTCTAAATAGAAAAAACAATATTAAGATGAGAAGCCTATAGGATGAAGAGGAATTTAGATAGTCATGTCACTAAAAATATTTGGTTTCAACAATGCAATCCTTTAGCCATGTAACTAGACCCCTACCACATGCAGATATCAGCCTCTCAATAGTCCATGAGAACCATCTAGCCTTTATAGACATTGTATCCTATTGATAAGCAGCTTTAAATATATCTACCTGTAGGACATCATATTAGATGTGACTTTAATTAGCTAGTCCTTTCCCAAAGATATCTCCAAGAATACTTGATTTTACAAACTAAACATCAAGGGGTAGACCTTCTTGAAACTACAACCAAAACTAACCATCATAAAATACAGTCATACGAAACAACAATTCCCACTAATCTGCAACTCTCAAATGCTCTTAAGCTGCTTCCATAGCTAACAGTTCAAAATACCAGACGTAAAATTTCTTGTCAGGCTTCTCTATCCCAAAATTGTACCTACTATAAGCATTGAACACGTTTATAAACAGAAATAATTCATGGAAGTTGTGGCACCGATTAGTTAAAGCAGAACCGGATATAATGTTGTAAGGAATACAGAACATTACCAGCACAAATTCAACTCCCAATTCTGGTCTGTCAAATTGAACTCTACATCTGTTCCGATCGACTGTTAAGATATTTCCATCATGGACTTCTCTTGATTTTGGATGGCAAGCAATTACACGCTGTCCTACTGATAATGGCCGAGCTAAATCTGTGGGCAAACCGTCACAAATGCCAGACCGTACATCATTATAGTGCTTCCGAACTGACTCACGATATTGTTCCAATTTCTCCCTTTCTTCTTGAAGGAATCTTTTAGATAGTCGGCGTGGCTTTCCAAGTGAACTGTAAAATGATGGAGGAACTCATTAAGTTGCTCAACCAAAAAAATATATCCTAACTGATGCAATCACCTCTACAAAAATGAAACCAGAAAAAATGTGAATAAACAAAACCATAAAACCATCAACATTTAAATATCTCTATAACCAAATCATCTAAAAGTATGATGCAAGACTTTCATGTCCACTGAAAATTTCCCAGTCTGCATTGTCAAGCAAGCACACAAGAAAGAAAAACTAGAAATGCAAGCTTCCAGTCTAGGACCTGAAAAACATCACACACCTTACTTGATGATTTACCATTATGCTTACCTGCGTATAACACCCCATTCAACACGAGTAAGTCTAGGAACATGCCCAAGTAAGTAAATTAGTAGATATTTAGTCTCTTTTCAATTCTGGGTGTTACACTCATGCGCCCCCACCTTTATTTGTTACATCAACACCTATTTAATCACTCTCACCCACAATCCGTTACACCACTCAGATCTCTGCGTCTAAAAGAAACATGAAAATTTTCACCTTCATGGACTCTGCAACTGCCAGATGCTCTGCTAGCGTTTTGGAATTGTTTTGACGAGTGGCCAGGGATTTCTATGTTACACTTGCAACACACCTACCAAAACAACACGATTGATAGGATACAATGGTCTGCTTCTCTGGTTTTAGACAACAAACATCACAATGGTCCAAACCCTGCCTGAGCTGAGGATCTGCTACCATTTCTCTGTCGGACCCTTTCGGCTAGCGTTAAATATGCGATGAGACTTTTTAACTTTCAGCAAGATGATTTTCTATTTCTCTCTGGTGCCATAAATCCCATGGCCGTTAATTGCATGCCCTTTAACTACAGGTGTTGTTTCATAGATTTCCAAGTTCTTTCATGGCAGTCTGCAGCAACGGGAATTCTGAATAGGTGGGGAATCTTTTTTGTTTGTTTTAATGAACGACTTTCTTCCAATTCAGAATTCCTCGTCGCAATTTGTAATTCTAATAAAATCACAGCTTATATGATCCAGGACTAGAAGCATGATACCGATAGCAATGGATTCGGCGATGGTCTTGTGGAAATTGATGTTATCGTCAAGTGTCACAAAGGATCCTAAGATCGTGGAGCGAAGCCACATTATTGTGTTCTTGCAGACAGGGAGCAATATGAGTGCCATGTTAATTTTGAGGGTTTCCACGCTTTCTTTGGCCTGGATTTGGGCTAGTGTACAAGGCTGGTTATACATTGCTTGTTGGGTATCCGCAACGACTTCATTTCCTACAGATTTTTCTTGTATAACATAATCAACTGTATCACCCTTTGCCTGCTTCAAAAGAGTATTAAAAGAATATTTAGAAGGGGATCCGAAAGAAGGTTCTGCCCCTGATTTATCCAGTCTGTCATTCTGGATAGTCTTTGGAGAAACACCCATACCCAATCCTCAAGATTTCATCTCCAGTTGGGAGTCCTCAAAAGTATGGACCAGACCATCCAAGATCATAGTTTTTCTTCTCAAGGCTTCTGGCATATTCTCCAATGGGTTCAAAGGCATGCAATCAATATCCGGCTTCTGGCATATTCTCCAATGGGTTCAAAGGCATGCAATCAATATCCAGCACAAATTCAACTCCCAATTCTGGTCTGTCAAATTGAACTCTACATCTGTTCCCATCGACTGTTAAGATATTTCCATCATAGACTTCTCTTGATTTTGGATGGCAAGCAATTACACGCTATCTTACTAATAATGGTTGAGCTAAATCTGTGGGCAAACCGTCACGGATGCTAGACCGTACATCATTATAGTGCTTCCGAACTGACTCACGATATTGTTCCAATTTCTCCCTTTCTTCTTGAAGGAATTTTTTAGATAGTTGGCTTGGCTTTCTAAGTGAACTGCGTATAACACCCTATTCAACACGAGTAAGTCTAGGAACATGCCCAAGACCTGCATGATTTAAGTACTCCACAAACTCATTTCGAGTAAACCATGGCCAGTCAATGGCACTATAGAACCACTCATATGTACACCAACGACGCACCTTAGCAGATGATAAGCAATGAATAAACTTGGCCTGCGCAAGTATAGTGACTTCATATTCAGTGACACTGGCTTCAAAAACCCATGAATAGCACATGAAAATACCATAAAATAAAAACAAGATAACCTTCAAGCTCGATGCCCTGTCTGTGACAGTATGAGGACAAAACACAGTCGCATTGTTTAGCCGTTCAGATTGTTCATTGCATATAAAGTTCTCACATTTATCTGGACATTCCACGGGCTTCGATGCCAGAACCTTCTCTAGAGCCATTTTGCGTCTGCTTCGAAGTTTTGTTGGTAGATTAACCTGACTTGCAGTAGGATTTTGTATTACCGGGTCTGACACAGGCCCACCTGATCCAGTGAGTTCAGGATCTTCAGCAGACACAGGAAGAGTCTTCACCAATCTACCCTGCTTAGAAATGGCATGTGTGTTTGTTGTTTTCTTCGGCTTATTTCGAAACTTTCCTCCATCTCCAATTGAAGCCTGGATGAAGAAAGTGGTTTTCACATTATAAGCATAATCTGACAATCAATCAAGATGAAAAGTTATATTGACCTATTTATTATCAGAATCACTTTTTTATCCTTGAAAAGAGAACACGAGATTCACTTATGCCTGGTAGTGTAAGAATGCATTAACCTCTAAACTTCTCATTTCAATTATCTTATGAAATATAAAATACTGCTTGGTGGGGGCTATACATGGACATTCTTATATCAGCTCACATATAAACTACCTATAAAAATATAACTATGGAAAAACAGGCAGTGACTATAAAGTATATTGTAGCAATAGATTGTGTATGCCTGCACAACAAGTTCACATACACAGAGACCCTGCAGAGTTATCTAATAATCCATGCCATCTGGTAATCATGGAAAAAAAAATTTCCCCAAGTTGGATAACTAATTTTTCCCACTGGCCAAGTAACAGAAGTATCTACAATGAACATTTGCTCCCAACTAATCAAAATTTAAACAACAATATTTCCTCTATTAAAACTTATAATTCACCTGCCTGTATCCTTATTCCTCCGTGATAAGTGAGATAATTATAATCGTAAAGCATGTCTTTTGCAGCATGACAGAAATTGATGGATCTATCTTTGACTGACCTATTCACACATGAACTTAAGAACAAAAGTTATTAAAATGCATGGAAATGCCAATCAATTTAGCACTCATCCAACCCCACCAGATGTCAACACAGTTAACATGAATCAGTCCAGTTCACATTTCTCCGTAACTGGCACTAATTCTAACAGCATTCTAAACAAAGAAAACCTGGAAAAATGGGTGTAAGATATTACAGACTATAGTTAGTGTATAATAATGGTCATGTTAATGTAGTTAAGATGCACTTTAGTTTAATAAAATAAAGTAACATAAGTTAATAACATCAAATGTCGTAAATGATATTACGTCATAATTAGGATTCAGTCATGTCTTAATACAAGGGTGCTTGTACAGGACTTGATGTACAAGGAATTGTCTCTCTTTATATATTGGCATTCACCATATTAAATAATAATCATTCTTCGAAGTCTTAAGTTGTTTTGTTGACTTCTGGAAGGCTTTCAACTCTGTCCTGAGAGAGGCATTATTCCAGACGTTATAGGATATCGGCATATCTGAGAGCTCTCGTGAGACTATGAGTCCGTCATTGGTCGCCTTGACACTGTCCACAGCCACTCAGACTTCATTTAAAGCACCATAGGAGTCAAACAAGGTTGCCGTCTCTCTCAAACCCATGTTGAGATGTACATAGCTGAGTTGGAATCTTTTCTCATCAGACACATATAGGAAGGGGATGGTTATCATCTAAATCAGATTCTGATCTCTTTGCTCCTATTTGCGGATGTTGTCATCTTCTAAGCTTTCTCCCCTAAGAGGCTGCAGAGATAGATTGATGTCTTGTCCAGTTTTTATGATCTTAGACAACTGGTGATCAACCTTAGACTTTAGTAACTTCAATGTGTCCAAAACCTCTTTATCAAATTAACACTTCCAAGGGAGTGAGATTGATATCACCAGGACTTACAATTTTGGGGGTGCAATTCTCAAGTTCACAGTTTAGCCAGAGGCACGCTTTTTAGCCCCAGCTTAGCAAGGGGTATGGTTATCTTTCCTTGCTCGGGAGAAATTGCTTTCAGCTACACTTCCAAGACCATCTTGTCCAAGATGTACAACATGGACATGAACATCAAACCCAGTGTTCTTTATGGTTCCAACATCTAGGACCTAGCTTGTCCAATTGGGCTAGGGCTGAAAGAAACCAAACTCTCATGTTACATCATATGATCGATTGCAAACAGAAAATCCCTGAGGCCATCATCCAGGTGTAGTTTGGGACCCATCCCTTATGCCTTGAGATTATCTTCAAACCTATCTCCTACCTCCGTAAGCATCAGACCCTAGGCTACTCAGCCTTACAGAGGGAGAGGTAACCCTTTCTCCTTATCTTCTCTTGAGAGGATATTGCTTCTGCAGGCCCCTCAAGACAGATGCATTGTTGATTCTATGAGGCCTTCTTGTGACTTTAGTTTGTCAAAATCTCTTTCAACTGCTTCCCCCCTTTTAGGTACTCTGTAGATGCTCTTGGTCACTTTATGCCTGCCAAGCAAGGGTTGAACAGGGTAATCAGAGAGGATATTTAGAAATAGTACATCCAAGTCGGTCACTTGTATCTCCCCAAGAGGGCCTCTACCCTAATATGGCCTTTTATTTCAAGCAATTCATACAATTGAGTGATGGTCTTCTTCTCAGACCTGCATATGCATAGAGACACTAAATGTATTCTCAGAGACTTCAAATTGAGATAGATCATCACATCCCAAGGTTGGAGAGGATTTTCCATTTGTGTCAATTTTAGTAGATTGAGTTGGAGCAGCTAATCTTCAAATGTCACATTTACTATGAGATCAGACACAGATTCCTTTGCTTTTACTGAGACTATGAGGGTTCCCTCACCACTCATTTCCTCTATCTAACCCAAAGATGCCTGGCTCTTTTTATGAGGGAGGTATTAGAGCATAGGTCTCAACTTGTACGAGGACCTCCCGGAATAGACTCCATCAAGTAGAATTGTTTCCTTCTACTTCGTCTATTGGTGAGAGCAAGCAGCAAGCCGATACCCAAGATACTTTTGATACTATATTAGTTCGACCACAAACCTTTTCTCGATTTTCAACTGACAAACCCACCCACAAAAGGATTTTGAGAAGTTTGAGTACATGATCTCAGGATGGATCACCCCTTCTCAACACAGGCCAGTAGCCCAATTCATAGTGTATTCTGACAGACTTCAAATTGAGATAGATCATCACATCCCAGAGAGGATTTTTCATTTGTGTCAATTTTAGTAGATTGAGTTGGAGCAGCTCATCTTCAAATGTTTACTATGAGATCAGACAGAGATTCCCTTGCTTTTACTGAGACTACGAGGGTTCCCTCACCACTCATTTCCTCTATCTCACCCAAAGATGTCTAGCTCTTTTTATGAGGGAGGTATTAGGGTATAGGTCTCAACTTGTACAAGGACCTCCCGGAATAGACTCCATCAAGTAGAATTTTTGCGTTCTACTTTGTTTATTGGTGAGAGCAAGCTGCAGGCCAATACCCAAGATACTTCTAATACTAGATTAGTTCGACCAAAAACCTTTTCTCAATTAACAACTGACAAACTCACCCACAAAAGAATTTTGAGAAGTTCAAGTACATTATCTCAAGATGGATCACCCCTTCTCAACATAAGCCAATAGCTCAATCAACCCCTTCGAGCCAATAGTCTAACATTATGAAGTCCTTTACCACACCTTGAGTGTTAGGAGAATTTTGGTGGATTTTCCCAACTTCGTCTCAAGGTTTCATGGTTTGTCCTTCACAAACAGAACCTCTCACTTCAGGACCTGATCATAATACATTGTATTGGCTCCTCTTCCTCCTTTTCTAATGTTGATGTAAGGGATTCCTCCCCCCTCCTATTTTGTTGTTGCTTCTAATATTGTGTAGCATTTTATCATGTTGTTCATTGGGTTACGATTTTGATTCTGGCAAATCGAACAACCCTTATTTACCTTACACATTCAAGCATTCACCCTGTTGGATTTATACAACTTTGACTCCATTCAGCCCATGATTGGATTGGCATTGGTCTTGGGGTTTTCCATCATCATTTTGTTCTCACACCATTCATTCTTCCACCTATACTACAACCATAAGTTTTGTCAAGGCTTACTCTTCACTTTCATCTTGAGCCCCCACCCCATAGCCTTGATAATCCTACCTTTAGGGAAGCCCTCCCCCACTCCATAGCCTTGATAATCCTACCTTTAGGGAAGCCCTCCTTGAATTGGAAAAAAGTCAACCAAAGAGAGAGGAATAGCTACTAAGGTGACAGTTGGTAGCCTTCCTGAGTTACACAAAACTAACACCTTGTAGCCTTGATAATCCTACCTTTAGGGAAGCCCTCCTTGAATTGGAAAAAAGTCAACCAAAGAGAGAGGAATAGCTACTAAGGTGACAGTTGGTAGCCTTCCTGAGTTACACAAAACTAACACCTTGTGCTTGGGAATTTATACTTTGTGGGTGCTATATTTTGTTATAACACACTAAAAGGGATCAAAAAGAAATCCTAGCACAAACTCATCGATGCTCAAAGATCAGGGTTAAGATGGATCTATGCAAGTTTATTTTAGTTTATATTTTTTTATTATTACATCCGCTTTTTTTTAGTTTATTATATTAATTCTATCATTGGCTTTTTTCTAATATCATGGTCATCTTTAAAAAAGAAAATCACTTTTACAGGCTTTAAAATTTTCAATTTATTTTACTAGTGCTAGACGCATGACACGTCTACTTGGGTTGTAGATGCACCTCATTACTCTTAGTGCAACCAAGAAACCACAAAGAATTTGTTGAAATCAACGCAAAAGATAGCATTGATGATCCACGTAAAGGTAACAAGGGCACTGGTAATGCCAAAATGCATGACTAGACATGCATAGAGCCCAAACTTGGACTTGAATGTTGTTTTCCAAATGTCACAATGTTCCAGGCAAACTTGTTGATAACCCAAAATAAAGTCCATTTTGGTGAAGTACTTTGCCCCATTCAGCTAGTCAAGAAGGTCAACAATCAAAGGAGTCAGTAGCAATTCTTGATGTTGACCTTGTTTAGTACCCTAGCATGTGCAAAATCGCCACTCCTACTCCTTAGGTACAGCTACTACCAGAGATCCAATGGTGATGCGTTAGGTCATATTTTTCCATCCACCAACAGACACTTGGTCTGTTTTTCGATCTATGCACATTCCACAGTCATGGTTCAATATGCAAGATAGTTAGGAAAGGAAAAGCAAGGAACCAAATCAATGGAATAATAAAGGATGATCTGAAAGGAGGCCAAACCCTTGGGTTTTTAAAGACATTTGTGTAGGCATAAGTGAGAGTTTAGATATCAAATGGAGGCAAGTTTCCTTTGTTGTCCTTGGTTTAGCAGACCAATTAGAATATCATATACTTGTTGAGATTGACTTGCTTAACAACTTGTCTACCAAAAAGTACAAACTAAGTAGAAGAAGAGGTGAGCATGTACATCTTATCATCCTTATGAAGTGTGTAGGTGTTGTAGTGCCCATCATGCGGTACTCTTCTATTCAATCGGTAAGGTGTGCCAAGAATCATGGCACAACAACTCAATGGAGTAACATCACAATCCACAATGGCACAAAAGGGCCCAATAGTGAAGGTATTTGTGCAATTAAGGTGGTTGTCATCCGTTGTTGACCGATCCAAGATGTTATAGCCTAGGAGTAATTGAGTTTGCCAAGTTAGATTTAGTTTTACTTTTGCATGCATATAAGTTAGATCTAGATACAAGTTTAATTTCATTATCTACAGCTAGATCTATCATAAGAATCAACCTTTTAGCAAGTAGTTTTATTCTAGATCTTTAAAGGCTAGTAGGTAGTTTCTTTTAAAGAGATTTCAATTCAATATTTAGTTGTGGTGAACCAACCTACTTCACTATGTAAATATCCAAAATACTTGGAACACAATGTAGAAATCCATTTAGGATAATAATATTTATATATATATAATAAGAATATGCATAAGATATGAGTTGTTGATTACAATGACAATGAGTGCCATATATACCCATGCAAGGGTGCCCTTTCATTAATAGGCATGCCTTTTGGATAAAACATGTCTTTTCATTACGATGTATTAATTATTGTTATTAATTATTATTTAATTACATTTATATATTCTATATATATTTATGTTTGTTACATAGCCTTCCCCTTTAGAAATGCTTTGTCTTCAAAGCATATTTATGGAGAGGCTTGTGTCTTCGTTTTGGCTTGCAATGTCTTTGCATGATTCTCTGTTTTTGGCGTTGTCAAGATTGACGATACGAGACGATATTAGTGACGAAGAGTTGAGCAGAATTGTCTAACTCTAAAATGGTTAGACCATCCTAAATCAATCTTTTGCAAAATGTTGTTCTTCCACAATGAATTGTTATCACAAGACTTAATTGTGTCGATATCAATATTTGTTGGACGACAGTTTAGTTGTTCCCGACCTAGGTGATATTGATACTCAGATTGTTAAAAATATCTGCTTTTATGATTTGGATGTCGATAAGGAGTTCTTATAACATTATTTTCCCTTATCATGCTTGTAGTGTTTCCTCCTCTTACTGTGGGCATTGTATCTTCTTCATTAATTGATGTTGTTTTGTTGATCGTTGGATATACACTCGAAACTTTCATGGTTTGGACTCCAACATCTGAATATGTCTTTTATTCAATTGACTTTGCAACGTCTTGAGCTATGACGTGGATTGGATCTGTAATTGTTCCATTTTCCATAATTTGGATTTGTTCTTCTGAAAACTTCGGTGCCTCCTTTTCTACAAGTAGTTCTAACTTGTTTTCGAGAGACTTCTTATCATTCTTAAGCTTTTTTAATTGCATAAGTAGGTTTTGACTATGATTTTTAAGACGTGATTTTTCTTCATTATCTGATTTGATGATATCTAGATTTTCACACTTATCTTCTTTCAACTTCTTGATTTGTTCTACTAACCCTTGATTAAGGTTCTTCAAACGAGAATTTTCTTCATTTGTTTCTAATAGGTTCTTCTCAAGATCTTGATACTCTTGTTCCAACTTCTGAATGCATTGTTTTTTATCCTTTGACTTCTTGATCTATGTAAGTAATTTTTGACTGTGGTATTTTAAGTGCGAAATTTATTCGTTGTTATACGTGATAACTTCCTCTAATTCTTTTTGCATATTTGATATTGACTTTTGATTTTCTTGAAGAAACACCTTCAAGCTATCTTTAAAGTCTTTTGATGAAGGTATTATCGATTTTGACCTCATAGCAGTGTCCTGGAATGTCATCATTTTCTTTTTATAGGAGAATGTCACAAACGTTTTCTCCATGTTTAAGATGAAGGTACCTAGTTTTTTAAACCAAGGTAACTTGAGAATGATGTCAATCTCTTCTTGAAACATAGTTGCAACATTGAATTGAGATATATATTCATAATCATCAATTGTCACTTGTAATTCTCTTCTTGAAACATAGTTGCAACATTGAATTGAGATATATATTCATAATCATCAATTGTCACTTGTAATTCCTTAACTTCATTTGGTTTCTTGCGAAAGATATCTTCATTTTCAATTATATTAGACTCTAGAATAAATAATTGATTTGCCAAATTGATATTAATGTAATTGTCATCACGGTTCATGTTGATAATGATGTTAACCTCTCTTCCTTGAATACTCCCCTTTAATGTAAAGAATCTGCAACATGAAATTGAACAACCTTCATAAGTAAATCTTCCTCTTTCCTTACAATACTCCATTTTGCTTGTGTCGATAATTTACGATAATAATTCTTTGATACTTTATTTAAGTATAATCCCTTTTATATAACCTTGATTTGGAACTTAGGGGATTTTTAATTACACCTTCCTTACTCTTTAATTCTTTAGTTTCTTTAATAATATATCTATATATATAAATGAATTTTAAATGTCTCTTCAATCCTTTTTATAAACTTTTTAATTTTATAAAAATTCATTATATCTTTTTAATAATAATAAGGCTTAAAATTCCTTACTTTATTAAAAATAACCCTTTTATAAAAAATCCTTTTTAAAGCTTCACTTCACTAAAGTAATAACAAGCCCTTTTTAACTTTATGAATTTCTTATAAAAATCATTCACTGTCTCTCTTCTTACTTCCTTTTATATACATATATATATATATATATAGATAGATAGATTTTAGGCTTCTTCGTACTTTTCCTTTTTGTTGGTATGAAAAGAGCACAATATTCTTTTTTTTTGCTGTGTCAATGGCTCAATTTATTGTGGCAAATGGTACGTACGGAATCGTAGCAACTGCCTAATGTACGGATCGAATCGTACAGATGGTGTGGTTGATTTGATGATGCACTGCTCGAATCGTACAAATGGTACGGCTGATTTGATTACTGAAGCGAACGGTACAGACAACGATACTTAATTTATTTCGACAGTGAGATGGTTGTACTGAAATATTTGTTCTGAGAAAATTCAATTATTCAATTGCTAGCATGGAACTGTAATAGTACCCTCTTTTTCTTTTAATTTCTTTTATTGCTTCCTTCAAACTTTTGAACTTTTGCACCGTAATTTATATACTGGTAAAATTTATTTATATTTTGCAGTGGCAGATTTTTTTTCGTTAATGTGGTTTTGGTTTCTTCTGATTTATGACTTCTTTATTTGCAGCGGAATACTTTCTTCTACAGAATTTCTGAGCTTAAATGGCCAAAGGTCAATCTGGGGTCAAAGACCTGAAGAAATCAGAGAAACTCTGATAATATTTTTGTAGCCAAAGGCCAATGAATTTGTTGCCAAAGGCAATGAAATTTGACTTAAAAGTCTAGTGGCCAAGGGCGAGGATCAAGAACGAGGCTCTGATATCAATGTGGTTCACTATGTAAATATCCAAAATACATTGAACACAATGTAGAAATCCATTTAGGATAATAATATATATATAATAAGAATATGAATAAGATATGAGTTGTTGATTACAATGACAATGAGGACCATATATACCCACGCAAGGGTGCCCTTTCATTAATACACATGTTTTTTGAATAAGACACATCTTTTCATTACGATGTATTAATTATTACTATTAATTATTATTTATTTACATTTATATATTCTATATATATTTATGTTTGTTACATTAGCAAGTTTAGTGCTCCTTGGTTTGTTGTTCCGAACAACAAACAAAACCACTAAAAGAAGTTCATCATTTGGCTTATTTTGGTGTTGTAGATTGCTAGTTTAGCTTGGTCTTTTACTTGGAATTTTTTCAATATCAGTTTGACCTTTTTCCATAAGTTGTCCAAAGTATTATTGGGCATCTTTTGGTTGTTTTCTTGCTGTTATTTGCAGGTTTGCGGACAGCCAAGAGGAGGTGCTGCCGATTTTTTGGTGGATTTGGACCTTCCGAGACACCCGGGAGCATCCTTTTCATCAATTAACTCTTCTGAAACTTGTAAAACTTGTTGATCTCCCTTAATGAAGGATCACAAATCTTCCTGAAAAAGAAATTGTAACCGAAATCAATAAAATCAGTGGGCTACACAATGCCCAGTCTTCATCCCCCTTGGGGGATCGGTGTCTTTTGTGGTCGTCTCCTTTTAGCTTCACTTTTCAGTTTTGCTTTGCTTTACAATGTTAAAAAAATAAAATCAATCACAGCACCGCAAAACAGTTAGTTTAGATCTCATTTTTATAGATCAGCTTAGTTTAGATTTCAATTTGTAGATTAGACTTCATTTTCTAGTTTAGTTTCAATTTTCTGCAATTTCAAGTTGGAATAAACCATCCCCTCAGCTTCCATCAGAATGTTCCTGGCCCCTCCTCTGCGAGCTTTGGCTTGATATTTGGTGTAAGGTTCCACGCAGAACAGGGACTGGTCAGTGCAGATTTAAATTTAACTAGGAAAATCCAATAGTTGCTATTGTTCTTATTGGGACAATACATAGAGCATTGTGTGTGAAGTCAGATGGGATACTCCTTGAGATCTCGATTCTCCTCGTTTTGGACTTCCGGCATTACTCTTTGTACTTGTTATTTGTATTGAACTTGTGTGTGAAGCCAGGGGGATACTCTCCCCATTGGACCTCCGGCATAGTTCTTTGCATCCAATTTGGAGGATAACCTCTAAAGGGCCACGTCTAGATTAGATTTCCTTTATTGTTATCACTTGCACACATTTCACATTTACAAGTTGGCTTGCACTCACAACAGCCACTTCAAAATAAACCTACAAATTAAACAACTCACCTTTAATAATAAAATTTGCCAGGAGCACTTGCAACGATACTTGTACATCAGCATTTTCACATATCTTACTACATCTTTACATTTGGCACCGGTCTTTATATATTGCTTATCCTTTCCATTCAAGCACTTGTATTTATTTTACATAGTGTATCTTTATATGCAAGTACTTTCATGCTTTGTATCTTTATCATAAGCAATTTCCTTTATGTGTCATATATGTTGCTAGGGTAGAATCAGTTGTTATCTTGCTCTTGCTTTCAATAAACTCCTAGAACAATAATTGTGTTTAGCTTTAGTTCAAGCCTTAGATTCTTTTATTAGGGACTACCACCCTTGGCTTCACTAGGAGTTGGCCTAGACGAAGGAGTCGAGGATCAGGTGACATTACCTTGACTCGAGACTTGCCCCCAAGGACACACCCAGTGGATTGAATATTTATTCCACACTACCCAAGGTGTGTGTATAATGCGGCAACATTGCCTACAAAATTATGGCCAAGGCTTTGGCAATGATGATCCATTTGATGGCCACCCAAGTGGTTAGATTGGAGTAGACGGGTTTTGTGAAAGGGTGGTTCATACTTGACAATGTGATTTCAACTTTCGAGGCTTTCGAGTGGGCCAAGGTGAATAGCCAACGCCTTCTTCTCAAAATTGACTTTGATAAACCTTATGATCAGGTTAATTGGCACTTCATTATAGAGATCCTCACCTATTTGGGTGTTGGGCCAAGATATGTTGCCATGGTGAGCACTCTTTCTACTAATGCTTCATCTTTTGTGATAATGAACAACTCCTTATCCCCACAGATTTCATTGCATCAATCTATCTGCCATGGCTACCCTTTGGCCTTTTGAGTTACTTGTTATTTTCAGCACGTTTTTAGAGGCATGTGTAGGGTATTCTTCTTTCAAACAATTCAGAGATGATGTCCAATCATTTTACTAATGACTCTCTTCTCTCTGTGAGTGTTGAGAAGCATTCACTGGATGGTGTTGTTGCCTAATTAGATACCTTTCATTATGCCTCGGGTACTGTGGCTAGTGACCACAAGACTGATTTCTGGTCTGTTGGGTTGCATTCTCCACCAAACTGCTTCCTACAACTTGGACTTACATTAGACCTAGGGTGATTGTGAGGTACTTGGGTTACAGGTATTCCATTTGGAGTGGTATTGTCGCTATTGGCTTTGTGGGATTGGTGTCTCAAAAGGCTCCAAAGTAAGCTTCATGTTTGGCATCCTAAAGATGCCTCCTTTGATAGGAAACTGACAGTGGTTGGGCACATTTTGCAAGCATCACATGGGTTGGTTTCTTAGCAAGACTTGGTTTTGATGTTTGGAGGAGGTTCTTCGATCATATTTATGGTCTAAAAATGGTGGAGAGAGGTACCTTCCGATGGTTCCATGGGATGTGTGCAACATGCCCAAGGACGAGGTTGGACTTGGCTTTATGTGTGATGTCCCGTCCCCAAGAGTAGGCCAGCAGGGAGTGACTTAGT
>CBVK0102885607.1:0-10833 GCA_900067695.1 Picea abies | reverse complement strand
TTTCATAGCATTTTCTTTTATTAGTTTAAGATTTATAAAGGAAAAATAAAAAATATTTTTATGTGCTTTCTTTATATGCTTCTTCAAAGCAGTCATTTTCACATTGAGTTTAGTAAGTTTAGATTAAAACTTGCAACTTGTAAATAATGTATATAAATGAGATTTATCTATCTTTTTCTTAAATACGTCTATTACAGTCACATTAAAGCATGTGTACATATATATATAGTATTTAGTAATTAGTTATTTATTTCTTTTCTTTTATTTTGTTTCTTTTAGGATTCTTAGATTGGCCAAAAAAGCCATTAAACCCATTAGAATGAGTTATACGAAACGGCTTGGGTTACTTAGACAACCCCGGACCAGACTTGTTCTTCCAATTGACGGATGGTCATTTTTTTCCATCAACAAATGGCACTAGAAGGAGGGCCTAAATATGATTGATGGCACATGGAAGTCGCGAGACTCCTCCCCCACACACTCGCTCCCCTATAGTAACAAGGAGTCATTATGAAAACAACGTTACCTCTCAAACAACAACTACCTCAAATGAAAATCCACAGATTATCATTGAGCCAGTAACACCAAACCCTCAAGGGTCTGACGTACAAGAAATTGTTCGCTAGCCACTTCTAAGGACACACAGTGTTTTGGCCCATATGAGACAACCTAGTCGGCCACTTAATTAACCTCTAGATTTCTATGATATCAGAGAGCAACTTGAAGGCACTAGTTTTCTCCTAAACCCTACAGATCCAGATCACATCCCCACTCCTGTGGACGGAGGATCTCGTATCCCACCTTAACCACCTCATTCATCTCCTTCCTCTTCAGGACAGGAGTCATATGATGAAAACATTTCTTCATCTGAACCATCTCAGCCTTCGACACCACCCACACCCATGGAAAATCAAAACAATCCCACTAGACCTTGGCTCGATCAAGATGATGTGGCCATACCTGGACCCCATCACCCTTTGCCTAAATACCCGAAGAAATGTCTACCCAAATTCGATCCAGACTCTAAGCAAATCGCCAAGGATCACATAAATAAATTCATGCTAGCCATTAGACTCCAAAGCGTAGAACATGAATATGTAGTATGTAGACTATTTCCTTATATGATTGAGGGCAATGCCTCTACATGGTATTTTTCCCAACAACCCCACACCATTGTATCTTGGGACAAATTCGAGTCTTTTTTCCTTGAGAATTTTGGAGATGATAAATCTCCCGAAGTCTTAGTCAGGGAACTCTCCATCTTAAAAATGAACCCTAAGGAAAAAATAAAATATTTTAACCAAAGGTTCCTCACATTAAAAAATCAAATCCCCGTTGATTCAATGCCCGCTGAAAATCTCATTGTCCCATATTACACCAAAGCCCTACACCAGAATGTAGCAATTTGGGTTAAAAGGTCTAAGAAGGCAACATTACTGGAAGCCTTCGAGGAGGCACGCCAAATCAAAAAAGATATTTTAAGACTAAAATATAATCTTAGTAACGAGGTAGAGATCATCCTGTATTCTAAGAAGAAAATAGAAATTCTTACTAGACTTCCCCAAACCAAAACTCAATTAGAGAGCTCAGATTTGGAAATTTTACAAAAGGTCATCCAGAAATTATCAAATCAAGTCATAGACTTAAGGAAATCAGCTGAGGAAGTATCTTCAAGCAAAGGGACTTACAAACCCCATTTTAGAAAACCTTTTCCCTCAAACCAGCCAAACCCAAACCCTGAAGGCCTGAATTTCGAAAGCTTACAACACGATATATAGACAATCCTTGAAGCACGTGATACCTTAGTTCCCCCTGAGAATTCTCAAGATGTGGTTGAAGAAGAAACAGTCGAATAAGAGGAATTGTCTCCCAATATTTTCAGGCATTTTTCTGACAATATCTTTCAAGCTAATTTTGAAACTATCCATCCTTACAATACCAGAAGTAAAACTCAGAATAAACCCTCTTATGAAACAGGAACTAATGCGCCTTAGAAACAATTTAAACAAACTGAAACAAAATAAAATTCAGCAACCCCAAGTTGAGAATATGATTTGATTGAAGACCTAAATAAACTTATAGCTAATATTTATGTTTATGAACTTTTGAAATTTCCTTTTCTTCTGCAGAAAATGCTTCAGAACATTGCAGAAAACAGAAAAAACAACAATCTGAACAGCAAGAAAATTGCAGAAATCAGTCCTAAAACACCTCAAAAGGTCCCTACTAAAACAACACTAAAACCCTCAGATAAAAG
Source organism: Picea abies (assembly GCA_900067695.1). Classification (NCBI taxonomy): domain Eukaryota; kingdom Viridiplantae; phylum Streptophyta; class Pinopsida; order Pinales; family Pinaceae; genus Picea; species Picea abies. The sequence goes on along the minus strand of CBVK0102885607.1, from coordinate 8,576 downwards.
AGACCTCACTATAAAAACTGTATCAAATGTAGATAAAGTAATTTTAGGGACGACTAAAAACCAGCAAAGTTCTATTGTTAATACTCGCAAAAATGTCCCACCTTTTTTATTAACTTTTGAAATTTTCAATAGAAATGTACATAACTGCATGGTAGATTCTGACGCATCATCAAATGTGATGTTGTTGTCTGTCTGCCAAAAAATCAATGCTGAAGTTCAACCTTCTAGTCTAAAAATCATTTAGCTCGATCAGACGAATGTTAAGGTAATTGGTGATTTAAAAAATGTACTTGTTAGGCTATCCTCTAATCCTAAGGTTCACTAGATTATTGATATCATTGATGTTGACATGCCTAAAGTGTATGGTTTATTTTTAAGTAGGGATTGGTCTGAACAGTTGCATGGATACTTTGCGACAGACTAGTCCCATGTGTGGTTGCCAGAGAATGGAAAGCCTAACAGAATTAGGATTAATTGTGAGTGTTACCTCAAGCACACCGTGACCGATTTAGATGACACTAATGAATCATTTACTGCTTCCACTAATTCACCCAAAATGCAGGGAATGAACACCTTTTTTCGGTAGCTTCATGGCGGAAACTTCCATCATCACTGATCCAGAACAACAGTCCGAACTCGTGGCATGCACACAGTCAACAGTTCTACCTAATGTGCCTAATACGACTGATGAAGCTCACATATGGTCTCTCTACTTCGATGGATCCAAATCTAAAGAAGGATTTGGTGCAAGATGTGTGCTCATCGACCCAACAGGTAATAAAACTTTGGTCGCTTATCGATTAGAATTTGAATGTACAAACAACACCACCAAATGCGAGGCACTTCTCCAATGACTCAAAAAGGAAGTAGATATGAATGCACAGAACTTAATGGTATTCAATGATTCGTAAATTGTGGTCAGAAAGGTAAGAAATTCCATACATTGCCTATAGCCACACCTGAAAAGTTATCAAGCCAAGGTATGGAATCTAATGCACAATTTTTTTGCATTTCACATTAATTCCATTCCAAGATTAAACAACTCTGAGGCTGACTTGTTAGCTAACGTCACTTCCAAACTTTTTCCCATGGAATGTCTTTCTCCAAATGCATTTTCAATTGAGTTATTGTTCATACCATCAATCCCAGACAACGTCACTAACTGGAGAGTATTCGATGATGATCAACAAATCATCAGTTTTTTGCACATGGAGGACACTTTCTGAGGTGTGGTTATCGATGAGGGCACCCACAACGAACATCTCTAAAATTTTATGGTAATATTGGACCCAAGGTCTCCCGAATCAACATCAGATCTGGTAAATTCTATCACTAAATCCATGGTAATATTAGAAAATTTTTATGATTTGCATGACAAATTTAGGAAATTGGTAAATTGTAAAATAAATAGTTCTTCCTTGACCCATGAAAAAGTAAATCTAGGGACTAAAGATAATCGACAATGTATCAATCTGGGAACAGAATGTTCTGAGCAAGAGAAGTCAACCTTTATAAAATTATTTAAATAATTCAAGGATGTCTTTGCTTGGACATACGATGATTTAAAAACTTTTGACCCTAACATTATACAACACATCATCCCCATGAAACCCCAGACTCAACCTTTTTAGCAGAAGATGAGAAAGATGCACCCTAAACTCGAACCAATGGTCAAGAAAGAACTAAACAAACTATTGAATGCAAAGATAATATTCCCACTAAGACACATACAATGGGTATCTAATCTTGTCCCTGTAAGGAAGAAAAGTGGTGAAATTCGACTATATGTCGATTTTCAAAACTTAAACTGAGCGTCTGACAAAGACAATTATCCTATTCCTCCAATGGAAAAAATTCTCCAACAAGTATCCGGTTCTGAAATATTGTCGCTACTAGACGGTTTTTTAGGGTACAACCAGGTCCTCATGTCTTACCCAGACCAGTTGAAAACCACTTTTCGTACCCCATGGGGTACCTATGCCTATAGAAAGATGCCTTTTGGGCTTATAAATGTCGGGGCCACTTTCCAGAGAGCAATGGATATTTCTTTTTTCGGTCTCATCAATCAATTCGTAGTGGTCTATCTCGATGACGTCATTGTTTTCTCCAAAAATAAGAGATATCACTTATCCCATCTAAGATCTGTTCTACAATGATGTTGCAAGTATGGAATCTCTCTAAATCCTAAGAAGTTTTTCTTTGCAATGGAACAAGGAAAGTTGATTGGATTCATAGTATCCAATGAAGGGATGATCATTGATCCCGAAAGAACTCAAGTCATTTCCAATCTTCCTCCCCCCTCCTCCAAAAAATCTATGCAATCTTTTCTAGGTCAAATAAATTTTGTCAGAAGGTTTGTCTCGAGTTTCTCGGAAATGGTGAGGCTATTGCAAAACTTAATAAAAAAGGATTTTCAATATCATTGGGGACCACAGTAAATTCAAGCTTTTGACTCCATCAAAAAATCCATAGTGGAGGCGCCCTCCCTAATGAGCCCTGATTTTTCACAAGATTTCACTCTTTATACGTTCTCCTCTGATCGATCTTATGCCATTGTGCTGACCCAAAAGAATGCTAAAAACAACAAAATTCCCATTTCCTTTATGAGCTTAGCCTTCAAGGGAGTAGAGCTTAATTACCCAGTTGTAGATCAACAGGCTTACATTGTTTTTAAAGCAGTAAAACATTTTTTATCATATCTACTGAAATCCAGAACTAAAGTCATTGTGCCTTACTCTGCTATCAGAAACTTATTAGTACAAAAAGAACTGGGTGAAAAACGGGCAAACTGGATGACATCGTTACAAGAGTATGACCTCGAGATTACCCCTGCGCAAATTGTTAGAGGCCAAGTTCTATGTAAATTAGTGGCTGATTCAGTTGAAGAGCAGCAGGGACAAATTAATGTTTTAATTGAAAATCAGCATAGTCAAAGTCAAATCTATTGTGCACAAGATGTTGCTAATTCTTGGTTTGATAACATTAAGTTTTATATAAAACATGGTTCTGCTCCTCATCATCTTGATCCGAAAAAAGAGAAGAGCATTAAGACTAAAATCTGCACCTTTTCAGCTAGTAAATGGCGTATTATTCCAAAAAAATCTTGATGAAGTCCTTATGTGTTGTCTGGAAAGAGATGAAGTAGATAAAGTGTTATCTGAATTGCATGCAGAAGAAGCTAGTGGGAACTTTGGTGGAGACACTATTTCTCACAAATTATTAAGAAAAGGGTACTATTGGCCCACGCTATTCAAAGATTCCCATACATTATGTCGTAAATGCATAATCTGCCAAAAGGCTTATGGACGAGTGCAGAAGGCAGCATTCTCGCTGCAACCTGTTTCGGTAGATTTCCATTTTCAACAATTGGGTCTTGACATCATTGGCCCTATCAACCCCACTTCTTCACAGCAACATAAATACATCATTACAACAACAAACTATTTTACCAGATGGTCCGAGGCTACACCATTAAAAGTGGTAAACACCAGTCAGGTGATATATTTCCTTAATTCAAACATCATTACTCGATTTGGTATTCCTGAGTGTTTGGTCTTCGATAATGCTTCTTGCTTTTCATCCCTCGACATGAGTGATTTTGCCTTAGAAAAGGGTATAAAACTGAAATATTCTTCCAACTATTACCCCCGAGGTAACAGTTTAGCAGAATCAACAAACAAAAACCTGATCAAAATCATCAAGAGGACTGTTTCTGAAAACCACAAAAATTGGCACAACGCACTTTTTAATGCAATCTAGGTTAATAGGGTGACTCTGAAAACCATTGTTGGTAATTCCCCCTTCTTTCTCGTTTATAGAAGGGAAGCAATTATCCCTCCTCATCTTATTTTTCCCTCTTTGCAATTATCGCAGAAAGTTCAGGAAGAGGATTGTCCTCCTCTGGAAAGTCGGATTAATGATTTGTCGAAGTTAGAAGAGGTAAGAGTACAAGTGAAAGAAAGACTGGATCAACATCAACATATTGTTAGGAGTTGGTTCAATTCAAACTCTGCATCAGAAATAAATTTTGAGATAGGAGATTTGGTCCTCAAGTGGGATAAACCTCATGAGGGGAAGAGGGAACATACCAAGTTCCAGAATCTGTGGTTGGGACCCTTCTTAAACTAGGTCCCAGTTCTTTCCGCCTGTAGAATTTAGAGGGATAGCCAGACACCTTCCCAGTGAATTTCCAAGCTCTCAAAAGGTATTTTTCTGACAAGTCCCAGATACACCTTTTGTACATATTTTTCTATTTTGATTTGTTTTAGTTTCCTCTTTTTATTTCGTTTTCATTTTATTGGTTTTCATCTGCCTTCCGGTTAAAACATGTTTGTATCACGGTTTGGTTCAAAGAAGGAAAACAAAATGATTCATCTTAAAATAGTTGTCAAGGACTGTCAGAGCATTAATTGTTGTAAGTTTACTGAAACATGGACCAGCTAAAGAAGTTTCTCTGTTCAGAATAGATTTCATGGTTTCACTTTGCAATTATGAGCAGACACAACTATCAAAAAAAGCTCTTTACGTTGTCCCTACTTTTAGGAAAGCAACTCAAGGATTCCTTTCTGTCCTCGAAAAATTAGTTTCATCAGTAAACTACTTTCAAATCATGATGAAGGTTATCAAGCAAAAATTAAAATTCTGGAAAATAACAAGTCATGTAAAAACTGGAATTTTCAGCATCACCCCGCTTTTCTGAATGTCTTTAAATTTTTATCAGATTGTGAATAATTTCTCAAGAGTTGTGAGAAGTGTTTGTAAACCCATTCGAATACTGAACAGGTCTGTTGGTAGTGGGTAAATGCATGCATGATGCCAAGAAAACTTCGTTGGGGTACTGCATAGGCCCGCTGGCAGCGAAGCAATGTCAGGTTCAACAAAAATTCTCAGGTATAAATTTGGATATTGGTCATAAGCACCCTTCATGTTGAATTGAAATTTTTTGAACACGATAGAGGCATCAGAGTGGGTTAATTGACATCCTTGATGAGGCTATGGACACCTACTGGCAATAGTGGCCCTATTAGCAGTATCAGAGCCATTGACTTGAACATCGTTGCTCTCATTTTTTTTTAAATTTGTCACCAGGTTTCATTCTAACAGAAAGATGTCTGAAGTTGGACCGTGTAATGATTGTCGAGATGATTGATGTCCTTCAACTGTTCTTTGATCTGCAATCATTCTAACAATCCTAACATGAACTTGTCGATGATACAGAGATAACTGCTCCTCCCAGCAAGTCGCCATTGTTGGCAACCCCACAATATTTTCACTTCTCAAAGAAACAAATAATAAATTATGTAGCTGCCTCCATTTAATCACATTAACATTGCTAATTGAAAGATGAGTTTTGGGCTATAAAAATCTTTTATTTTTCCTAGTTCTCGTTTTCATGCTTCATTCATGACTGAAAGCATGAATGGAGCATTGAAACTTGTGAATATATTGCATTTGAATTTAAGGCTTATTTCCCTAGGAGAATAAATGATCATACAAAACTTTTTAAGAATGATATTTTTCTTTAAGGCCTATCTCATGTCAATAAATTAGTTGTTTTAAAATTGCTCATTGTTATGAGGTTTACTCTAGACCTTTAAATAATACACTAAGAATCGATTGATGTTACGCTATGAGTTTGTTTCATGTATTATTCTTGGTAAATCCTCTCTTTGGTTGATATTCTTTGATTTTTCAATCACCTTATAATGAGAAACTCCACCCTTTGCACAATGATGATACTTAAATGCATATGATCATATTATGTACTCTGTTGATAGTGTATTTTTTAAAATTACATGTCCATCATTTCACGTTAAGTCTCGAGCTTTGTTTTGTACCCTTAGCGATTGATTACACAAAATGCTTGTTTCTCTTATGAAACCCCTTATTCCTCCATTTAATTTGCGCAATGGTTTTATTTCCTTGGTTTTAGCCCTGGTTCTTCCTGTTCTGTGAAACCCTTCTTTCTTACAGTGGATTTTTTTGCCTCCGTGACTACTTGTTTGAATCCACATGGCCCCTTTTGTCTGTATCGAACCAAATGGCTCACAAACCATGCTCATGTATGACGATGCAAGGGAAGACCTTAAGGGTCAAGGCTGGCTCAAATTTCTTGAGAGATTTAAGGTTTCAACTTGCAAGCAGCCCAGGAATTCTCCCTCTCTTTCAATGGATGCCGAGCCAAAGTGGGTGACATTCAAGTTGAAATCACCAAGGAGTTTTTGAGCCAAGCAACAGGTCTTCCCCTTAGCAGGCAAAAATGGTTTAAAAATTCCAAGGTAGAAGAGGTGTTGTGGAGTTTGTTCTTTACTTCTAGGAAAATCCAGTGATGTGATAAAGGTATGCCTATTTCTTTCTTAAAGACTAGGTGGCACAGTTTATTGGCAATCTTGAGACAGTTCATTACATGCGAGGGTCGCTTTGGCCTTGTTTTTCTGTATCACATAAGATTGTTAATGAACTTCATCAGTTTCCAGTTGAACATGCATTTCTATTTATTAAGAAGTTTATATAAGATGGCCAAGAGGTATAAGAGACAGTGTTTGAATTCTAGTTTATTTCATCATGGGTTGATAAGGATGTTGTTAGTCCATCATTTAAAGTTGCAGGGTGACGATTGGTACACTTTTCTATCTCGAAATGGTTTGGTTACATCCAGCCCCGTAGAGTTTGATAATCCCATGTTAGAAGAAAGCACTATCCCTTCCATTGACAGAATAGTCCCCTCATCCAAAGAAACCTATTTTAGAGCCACGCTCGACGAGCCTATGTCCGAGAAACAAGATGTTGACCAAGAGAAGTACGCATGCCCTAACACCTTTGCAAAAAAACACAAACAATCCCTCGCGCAAACTGTCTAAAAATGACTCGGATATAGGGTTTAAAAACAAAAGGGCAGGGACATTAATTTTTAGGAGCCTACAAAATAAATCGAAGTCTCATATGAGCTTGATCAAAGTGATCAAGGTCCATGAGAGCTCTGATTCTGAAATTAAGAAATTCTTGGCAAAAGAAGACCCAAGTTACCTCAAACCAAATCTTAGCCAAACCTACAATTTCATGGACAATCTTCCACCGTGCTTGAAGAATAGAGAAGGTTTTCCAGGTATCAAACTCAGTAAAAAAACCACAGACAAATGTGGTAGCATTCTGACACACGGCCATGGATATCCTCAAACAACTGTTCCAGATCCACGGTGTGAGGTTTGTTTGTTTTGGAACGACAAATATTACACAGATATACCTTCCCTTCAATTGTAGATCAAAACCCTCACCCCTCAGATCGACTCATTAATGAGTGAAAATCACAGACTAAAGTTCAGTGCTCAAAGGCAAGGGAAGCGCTTGAAAAGAACTGGAAATGTAATAATAAAGAATGTTGAGTGTGTCACAGCAGTAGTTAACTATGAGGTCTTATGAGTCAAATTTAGCATGCAGTTAAGAGGTAAATATGTGTTTGTTTATCTTAGTTTTGTTTTATTTAGTTTTTCTATTAATATAGATTTAATTAGATTTATATTGTTTAAAATAAAACTAGCTACAGAATCAGTTGATTCTGTAGCCAATCTATTCTTATTCGAATTTTTGGAAATTATTGATTAGAATAATATCTAAACTCCTTTATTTTTGTTTTTCCTTTCAGGATATCATGTAGTTGGTGGTGATCTGATGATATGGACCATTTTTTAGCTTAAGATCCATTTCTTTGGCTCATCTTTTGTAAACAGAAACAAGCTTTTTATAGTTTTGAGAGATACAGTGTGGTATGGAGTGGTTCTATTACCCTCTATTTTGTAATTAGTAAATCATTTTGAGATTTAATCTTATCCCACAAGATAAGATGTTTAGCTTGACTGAACTCTTTAAATACTAGAGATTTTTGTAATGAAGGCATCCTCACCTGGGGCAGAAGATGGACGTTTGATTTACAGACTTTAATGGAACAACAATGCACATTTCAGCTTTAGCTTCTTGTGGATGGTGTCTTCATTTAAGTTTTGTTTATCCTGATATGATAATAGGTTTTGATAGCTTTTGTCTTCATGATTTATTATGTTATTGGGATAATTCCTTTATAAATTTTGTCCATAAATAATGCTTCATATATTAATCATGTGATCATCTATTCAGCTTCAATTACAGGATTTCTCCTTAATTTTCATTGAAAGATTAAATGAAAGGATATTTGCTAACAATTTTTTCTTAATGTAATTACTTGCAATCATGAGATCACAGTAACTATTGGTATCATTCTTTCTGTTATTAAAATTTAATTGCCAACATAATTGTTCTTCATTTATTCAGAATAGACTTAAGGTTCATTGCAGGTTTCTCTCCTGGATGAGGTGGTTAAATTTTTTCTGATCGCACAGATGTTTGGATGCATATCATTAGCTCGCTAATAGGTTAGCTCAATTTCAGTTTTCTGCTATTTGTTTATCACTAGAATTCGAACGTGTAGTTTGGATTTTGAATATCCATACATTTTCATTTCATAACATTTTCTTCCATTAGTTTAAGACTTATCTTCTTCAAAGCAGTCATTTTCACATTGAGTTTAGTAAGTTTAGATTAAA